>VZRE01004796.1:0-99295 GCA_013396775.1 Cephalopterus ornatus | reverse complement strand
GTGGTGGTGGTATAATTGTCCCTTCTTTTGATGGTGTGCACAAGAAGAAACCGCAGCCAGGCAATCTGGCTGAGAACGAAACAGAAAACTCCGGAGCCTCTCCCCCCACACTTTGCTTCCGTCCCAGCAACAAAAAAACCTCCCTCCTTCCTCTCCAGGAGAGGGATAAACAAAAAAAAAGAAAAGACACTCCTCCTCCCCACAGACTTTCCAAGGGCCATCAGCCTGCGACTGATTCCTTTATGTTGTTAAGTGCCCATTCAGCCTCCCTCACAGCAGCAGGCAGGGGGAAGGGAAGAAAATTCCTACCCAGTTTTTTTAGTACACTTGAAACCTATGACAGGGGTGCAGAGCAGAATGAAGCCCCCATAATGCAAGGGAAAATGGTCAGTGACCTGATACACCATTTAGACACACAAGTGGGATGGGATCCACTGAGAGTTACTGAGGGAGCTGGCAGCAGTGCTTGCTGAACCACTTTCCATCATTTACCAGCAGTCCTGGTCAAACAGGAAGGTCACAGTTGACTGGAGGTTAGCAAATGCAATGCCCAGTTACAAGAAGTGTCAGAAAGAGGATCCAGGGAACTACAGGCCTATCAGTCTGACCATGGTATTGGGGAAGTCATGGAGCAGATAATCTTGAGTGCCATTGTCTGGCACATACAAGACAACCAGGGGATCAGTATGATTTATGAAGGGTTTATGAAAGGCAGGCCCTTCTTGACCAATCTAATCTCCTATGACAAGGTGACCTGCTTAGTGAATGAGGGAAAGGCTGTGGATGTTGTTTACCTGGACTTCAGTAAAGCCTTTGACAATGTCTCCCACAGCATTCTCCTGGAGAAACTCTGCTCATGGCTTGGAGAGGCGTACTGTTCACTGGGCTAAGAACTGGCTGGATGGCTGGACCCAGAGGGTGGTGGTAAATGGTGCTACATGCAGCTGGTAGTGGGTCATTAGTGGTGTTCCCTCTGACTGGGCCAGTCCTGGATCTGGACAAGAGGATTGAGTAAATGGTCAATAATCTAGCCAAGGGGATCAAGTTCACCCTCAGCAAATTTACAGATGACACCAGGCTGGGTGGGAGTGTTGGTCTGCTGGAAAGTAGGAAGGTTCTGTGGAAGGATCTGGACAGGCTGGGTTGATGGGTTGAAGTCAACAGTATGAGGTTCAATTAGGTGAAGTGCCGGGTCCTGCCCTGAAGTCACAAAAACCCCATGCAGTGCTACAGTCTGAGTGTCTGGAAAGCTGCCCACTTGGGGGTATTGGTTGACAGTTGTCTGAACATGAGCCATCAGTGTGCGCAGGTGGCCAAGAAGGTCAATGGCATCCTGACCTGTATCAGAAAGAGTGTGGCCAGCAGGACTAGGGAAGTGATCATCCCCCTGTAGTCGGCACTGGTGAGGCCACACCTTGAATTCTGTGTTCAGTTTTGGGCTCCTCAATTCAAGAAGGGCGTTGAGGTTCTGGAGCATGTTCAGAGAAGGAGCTGGTGAAGGGTCTGGAGCACAAGTCATATGAGGAGCAGCTGAGGAAATTGGCATTGGTTAACCTGAAGAAAAGGGGGCTCAGGGAAAACCCTATAGCTCTCTACAACTACCTGAAAGGAGGTTGCAGCTATATGAGGGTTGGCCTCTTCTCCCAAATAAAAAGAGGCAGGACAAGAGGAAACAATCTGAAGTTGTGCCAGGGGAGTTTTAGATTGGACACTAGGAAAAATTTCTTCATGGAAAGGAACAAGCATTGGAACAGGCTGCCCAGAACAATGGTTGAGTCACCATCTCTCAAAGTATTTAGAAGGCATGTAAGTGTGGCACTTAGGGACATGATTTAGTGGTGGACTTGGCATTGTTAGTTTAATGGTTGGACTTGATCTTTCCAACCTAAATGATTCTTTGATTCCATGAAATAATTGCTATGAAATAAAATTGCATAACCAGAAATTGTCAGCTTAAGCAACAGATACATTTCTGTTACACCAAGTCAAATTGTAGTGGCAGAAGATATGCGCTGCAAGTCACCAATAAGCAAGCAGGACAGTCTGATGTCTTCCTGTCATTCCCTGGGGAAATGAAGGACAATAATTACATGGAACTTTGCACACAGTTTATCGACTCAAGCAATCATTTAATTGCTTTAGGTGCAATTTTAATATACATAATTTTTCCTTATCAAAACAGAGGTAAAAAATGACTAAAAGCTCCATGCAAATACAAAAAATATGGGAATTGATTAAGCAGCAGAGGGTGCTGAAGGACTATGCAACAGCATACTGCTGTGGAAAGCCACTTGCAGATTATACACAGCTATTCTTCAGTGTGCAGTTCACTCTTGGTTTAAATCCCTGTTTTAACTAAATTTGCATAACTTTCATATTAAAAGAGATTAAAAAATAGGATATATTTCCGTTGCATTTTTTTCTGCTTCTGCAGAATATTTGCTTCCTTTAGAAGACAACCTCAAGACATATATGGAAATACTTTTGGCATCTGTGCTGTTTTCGAGTGTGATTTGTGGCAGAGAAAAATTTCAAGTAGTAAAGACCCATCATCAACAAATAGAACCATGCAAATTGCATTAGCTCAGTTCCTCATGCCTGAATTTTCACAAGATTATAATTTTATCTCTTATATCTGAAAGATTTTCAAGTTTTGACAAAACCAAAGAGCGGGGGAAAAAAGAACATCGTTGTCTGAATAGTAAAGATATATAATTTTACATAGGAGAGTAATTTAATAAAGAGTCTTCAGATGTTTTGTTTCTGCTAGAAAGGAAGCGTTAACTGTGATATACCTCACTAAACAGCTCCTTGTCAGAATTGTTTTTAAAGGTTGCAGTACCTAGCTCTCAGGTGCATGGATGTATGTCAGTTACCACAGGAGTCTTCATGTGTTGATTGTAGTTTTTTAAAACTGTTTTAGAGATAGTAGCAATTATAAACAAAAACAACAAAAATCATCAGTAAATAAAAAAATGCTACTCTGAAATAATGAAAAGTTCAGAAGTTTTCATGGAATTGGTCAGGGAGCCCTACAACTTGCTAGGTTTGAAGAATTCAGCACTAAGAGGTTTTTATCCACTGGAGATTCACCCAAATTAACTAACTAGCATTCATCATTCAGCCTGTCTGTAAGCCTCATTAAAAAGAAAACTCAGAAACAAATATTTACATATTTTTATTCAATAGTACTTGGGTTTTGTTGTTTTTGTTGTTGTACCTCTTTAATGGGTCATGAGAAATTAATTTAGAGTTTGGGAGAGAGTGAAACTGTTACTCTCACTTTCTTTGGAAAGAAGATAAAGAGAAGAAAAAGGAGAAGGGCACACACAAAAGACTCTTTGTTGGTGGGTAAGGAACAAATATATAAGAGAGTTCTTGGTTTCAGCCCCTGTTCTACTAAACACTAAGCAAAAAGTTTTGAAGTGCTTACTGGTTTTAACACCCATGTTCCCCACATACAGACATCAGCTGGGGAAAAGGTTGTAAACAAGGCAGGACTGTGTAACAGCTGGGCAGCATGATGGCTGCAAGGGGACCAGGAAGCCTCTGGTATCCAGTCGCTTTGGTTAGTTCCCCTTCCTCCTTTCAAGTGCAAAGTGAAGCCCTGAGGGACATCTTTCCCATCTCCAAAGTGTTTAGCAGTTGAATGGTTTTCCTTCATCTCCATTTTTTGTCCTGTTGTTTTCTCCTTGTTTGAGGGAGTTACTTCTCGATGAATACATTACACTTGTCCCCTTTTCCTACTCATCTTCCTTCTATGCCCTGTGTGTGTGCAAGTAAAGGATGCCCTTTCTTCAATTCCTTCCATTACTACTTACCTCCTTCTTCTCCCACTGTGTGTCTCCAACACACATCAGGGAGACGATAAATAAAATTCTATCTGGGGAATCAATCTGCTGTGTTACGTATGTGAGATTGAGAGGTATTTCTTCCCAGTGTCCTCTTTCAATGTCCACTTCCTAATCACACAGCAGTGGATTTTACTCTGATAGCTTCAGTCTGGTCTAGTGGGACCAAGTCCCAAGAGCAGACTCTGAATGAGAGTTTGAATCCCCTTTCCCTGGTGCTATTTCTACAGATCTTCCTTCTAACCTCTTGTCATATGCCCATGAATAAACCTAGATATGTGTATGCATCTTGACTGTGTCTCCCCCACTCCTCCTGTCCGCCAGTTCCTGCTATTGTCTGCCTCTGTTCCTCAGCTGCCCTCATATTCCCTGCATCCGTGCTGAACTGTTATTGGTGCCGGCAGGTGGCTGACCAGGATTTACTGTCTTGATTTGACACTTTACGGCAATACATTTGGGAAGCCATCGGGGAATATGTTTCCTTACCATAGGAACCATGGCAGAGGATGGGTGCTACCTGTTAGACCTCATGATGATACTAAGTTGAATTTCTGGCAGGGCTGAATATTCATTCATGGGAACTGAAGCATTCCTGGGTATCACAGAATATATATTACGCTCAGGTTTCACACCTTCTGCCTTAGATCTGGTGCAAGGAGTGGGAGACTAATTATCTGTAGGACTGGGAATACAAGAAAAGAAGGTCACAAGTACACATTTCCATCTTGATGCATTCTTCTGACTGCTGAGTAAGAGCGGACTTAAAAGGACAGCTGTAATATAACAATTCTTTCTTACTCTTTGGCTGCCTCCAGTAGAGTGAATTTGTCTGCCAGCCACTGACTGAAGAAGACTGGATATAATGTTAACTCTTTGTGGTTCCTGTAAACTTCTACTTACTCCCCGAAAAGAAAAGATATCAAGGCGGTCCCCTTTTCTTTTTTTACAATGCCAGTACTCTGAACTAACATTCCCCAAGAGGTGGGAAGCCTAGGTTCAAACCTCCTCAGATTTTTTCTCAGAAAGGAAGAGATACTCTGTGTTTCAGACACATGGGCTCAGGAAGCCTTCCTGGGTTCAGTCAGTGAATCCTGGATAGCTGAGTCCTTGATGCAGTTAAGATTTTAGAAATCATACTGTTCACACTCCTTTCTGAGTGCCTATCTCACATAGAAAATGCACTTTTCTGAAGATATTTTCTAGAAATCCACTAACCCCATCCAGCAAGGCCAGGCACGTAACTTGTACACTACATATTCATCATGAAGTAAAGCATCTACTCCATGTACAGTGCTACAGTCTTAAAGAGTGTGTCTTCACCTAGGAAAAAAAAAAGTAAATGTTAATACTTTCTTTAACGTTTCTTTTAGATTTCACTCTAGAGAGTGGTATGAGTTTAGGTTGCTTTTCTCTTGCCATGTTGGCCTTTGTAAATGCTTTTTGAGACATGTAACTGTCACCGTTCATGACATGTTTAATGTAAGGAATCTAACTCTATGGCATAAAAGGAAAGAGATCTGGTCCCGGAGGTTCGGTGTCTGAGAATAGAATGTTGTCCCAGGATGACTGAAGCACCTGTGGATGAACTTCAGGAAAACATCACCCTTCCCTGTGGTGATCCTCCTCCTTGCTTCTTCAAGACTCTTGGACATGCTCCTTGTCTCCTGAGAGTCTCAGCAGACTGCTGTCCACTCTCTCCAACCCCATGCACCTTCAGCAACAGTGGCTGTGGCAGATATCAGTCTTCAGGCATATTTGCCTCTATCTGAGAAATTCTTGGTACTTAGAGTAAACGTCCCTCTTGTATAATCCTCTCTGCAGCACTGGAAATGTCTAGAGAAATCAACATCTCTACAGTTAGCTTAACAACTGTGCAGAAGTTTTTTAGAGATCTAGGTTTTGTCTAAATTTTTTCTGATATGTTTTAGGGGTTTTTTTGTTGTTTGTTTGTTGTTTTGGTTTGGGGGTTTTTGTTTGTTTATTTGTTTGTTCGTTTTAACAGAATCCTTGTCCTCTTCCACTGTAGTGTCATAGAGCGAGTTCTAGAGGAATGGGTGAGAAAAAGGATTTTGAGAGAAATTATTTCTGGCCTTGTAAATGATGCCAGTGAAAAATAGCAAACCTTTTCACTGCTTCTGTTTCTCTCCTTCAGGAATCCTGCTTTCAAGATGTGAATGTCAGGCTCTCAGATACACAGACTCTTTTAAACAGCTCTGGAAGTTTTGATCAGTAAAGCACTTAAGAACTTACTTACATTTAATTGTGTCATTTTTACAGACTTACCATTTGTTGCCTTGTGAACCACAGTACTCAGCACTTTGGAGAACAGTGCTTTAAGTGTATGAAGTGCACTTGAAGTTACTCAGTGAGTTATTGGATGTATGGGCCTCTCAAAACACAAAAGGAAGGTCATTAAATCGATGTGACACACTTCCTAAGTAGTATGTTAACTTCAGTGGTCTCTGCATTTCCATTTGAAGTGTTATTGTCTGCCTGCTGAGACTCTTCCTGCTTTATAGTAGTCATATCTTGTCCTAGGGTGAACAAGACTTTACTGTGTGTTGTTAAAAACCTTTCACAACAGATGCTGCTGAAATTCAGTTGTGAATGGCAAGATTCATGTATGTAATTTGTCAAGTTTTAAAGCATTTGGGCATTCTTTGGCATGAAAACCACTCTATAAATGTAAGATCACTGTGACTGCGACTTATCTCCTCAGACAGAGAAAAACATGACTGGTCTAACAAATCTTACCAGCATCCTCATCTTATTAAAGCCTTAATTTTGTTTATTCAAGTCACAAATTTCTGAGCAGAAGTGGAAATAAGAGGATATTGATTGCAAATTGTTTGTTTCCACGTCATGGCTATAAATAAGTTATGTAAGCTAACTTTTCTAATCCGATTTCAGTATAAAAGTTTACACCTAAGTTTGATGGAAAGAATGAGGCAGAGTAAGAGGGACTACTGTTTCTTAATACTGTTTTTTGATTAATGCTTAGATCCCATATCTTAAAATAATGAACATTTCACACAGATTCAGAGTTACAAAGAAGGCAGATACATAACTTTAAATTGCAAAAACTACATCAAGGGCAGAAGGGGGGAATCATCAGTAGGGCAAGAGCCATGCTTATAGTAAGGCAACGTATTTGTAAAAATTCTTTTGTCTTCTAAAGAAGGTTTTGCTTCTGGTATATTCATATTCCATCTTGTATTCTCCTTTCTTGTTTGTTTTTTTCCATAAATTTAATATTTATAACGTTGTATTTGTGAAGATAGGATTTTATGAAGCAAGAGAGATTTTAAGTGAGGCAGTTGCATACAATTAGATAACTACTTAAAGAACTGAAGTAATAAAATGTGGTTTTGATGACTAAACCACATAGCATCCCAGAAGCCAAACTTTATTTGCACATGTGAGGAATTGGACTTTATTAATTGCCTTAAAACATTGCTACTCTAGTGAACTGTGCAAAGAAGCCAGGAGAGTGAAGGTAAAGGCTGAGGGAAGGAAGTCATAGCCCACAAACTGTTAACTTTATGGAGGCCCCTGGGGGACTCTCTAGGTGTATAATGCTTCTCTGGGTGTGTGATGCTTATCTAAAAGAGACCAGTGACAGCTCTGTCTTGTGATGCTTATCTCCTATGAGCCATGCTATGTTAAAAAAGAGTCTCTGTGCACACACCCACCACTATCCCAAGAAAGCCTCGCTCTTAACAAGAGTGCCTCCAAAGCACCCACACCCCCAGCCTAAATGACTGTGAAAAAACCAGTGCCTCCAGCCCCTGCATAACCAGCATAATTGTGCAAAAACAGCACCCCTCCACACACGAGTGCAGTAGGCACCAGGAGGGTTTCTGAGGGTATATACACTCATTGGACTTTATGTTTGTGGGTTTCTTTCCCCCACCACTCCGCAACAGACCAAGACACCAGCAACAACAGTAACAACAACTAAGTTTGTCGGAGACTTCTGAGTGATGACTATAAACTTTTATTCTTTCTCTCTTTTAACTCTTATTCTTTTCTTTCTTTTTTTCTTTCTTTATCTCTTTTCCCTTACACATTTTCTGCCGTTATGCTTTTATATTGCTATATTCTACAGATAACAACAACCAAACCAGCTACATACCTATTTTCCTTTGCAACCAAATTGTTCTAAAAATAAAACATTTATATATATCTGTAAACACTGATCATGTAATATCGATTTACTTTAATTCACTCCAAGGGATTTATTATCAAAAAAACAGAAGTTATTTCTGCCTTGTGGTGTGGGCCATAACAGCACAAAGCATTTCTTGAAGAATTTCAAACAGAAAACTGCTTTCTGCTTGCCAAAGCATGTATTTCATCACTTATGAATGTAGAACACTTCTTACTTACATGAAAGTATTGTTGGAGTGCTGTAGTCTCTGGTCTTGCAATGAAATCCTCCCAGCAAGACCCTGCTTATTGCCATGGACCAAGGATATGGTGGAACTTCGGGAGATACTCACCACATTTGTCAGTGTTGTACTCTCCCTGTTATTTCACATTTCTTCCAAAGGGAAGCAATGGGTGACACAGATTTGATTCTTCACCTGAATATTTTCCTATTCGTAACTGTTTTGTGAGATTGAGGTCGATAGGTTAGCTAGGGGTTTGGCCTAGAATATGATATAACATGTGTAGCTACTGTCAGAATTTCCTTTGGGAAAGCGTATTACATATTTGTTGTTATGTAGTAGAGTTTATAACACAGATAAACAATGCCTAGAAATCTATTTTCCTTCTCTTTAAGACAATTACATGTTTGAAAAGAATATTTTTTTCTTTATTAATCCTGCATCAGAATGGTTAAAAAACTCACAACTTTTAAATTTCTCCCAACTCCTACACATCAGTAAGATCGAAGCATTTAGCATGATGAAACACAAATAAAGAACAAAAAAAAATTCATGTACTAATGAAAAATATATCTTATGTTTGTGTATTTTCTAGAATCAAAATTACACATCAGTGATGTATCTAATTGAATGTCACAATATCAGTAATTGTGCTGTCTATGAAAGAAATTTGTTCCAAAGTGTCACCTTGCTGTCAAATAATCCCATAGATTACCATAAACAGAGCTAGTGAAATTGTACTGTGACCGAAAAGATATGTGATGTGAATCCCAGTCATCACCAAAGACATGACTTCCATTGTAATTATCTGCCTATCACAATTACTTCTTTCTGCAAGCTCTTGCTTACCTGCTGCCACACAAACTTATTAACTTTTCTGTTGATGCAGTAGCATTTGTACAGCTAACCTTTGTGCAAAGTGGCAGAATTTCTTCATTATGATGGATTCTGTAATACCACAACAACTTGCATTGAGGATTATATTTCTCTTTTCTTAATTTATGGTTAAATTAGAAACTAGTCTAATGCCTGGGTTCCATTATACTGAGTTGCCTTGTCATCTGTGGAAAATGCAATTTGGTTTACAGGTAGCTTCTGTGTTCTCCATCTAAGAAGGGATTACTGCTGCTGCTCAAAGTGACTTCTAAAGGCAGATAAATCCTTGCACATTTCAACTGTTTTTTGATGGAAAATAAAAATATTTTTGAAGTAAATTAAAGAATTATTGTCTCACTTTTAGATATCAGATTTGAGAAACTGCAAAACTCTTGCTATATCTAGACTTTATAACAAAAATATTACAGTCTCTTTTCTAGATCATGCAAGGCTAAAGATTGATTTTATATCAATATTTCAAATTCAAAGTAACAATCTTGAGGCTTTGCCTTCTTTTTTATGGTCTGCAAGCATAGCCTCTTGTTGCATTTGTTGGGCCATTATAAACTATGAATGGCTTTTGCAACACCTATAGAACATTTTCAGCAAGTAGTTACTTGATCTTTGTAAATTTAGGTTAGAATTAGTACTCCCTGACTGGTTTAAGATTGAAAGTAAATACAGTTTTTAAATTCATCAGTGCTGAGAAATATAACAAGGGCTTTAGTGCTAGACAGAAGACATTATTATATTTCAGGTCTTGGGTGGATCTGTAGAGCTTGTTGCAGTTAGTTTAAATGATAAATCTTACATTTCATCTAGCAATTTCATGAAGATTATTAGGCATCTGGTATTTGAATTAACTCTATACTTCTCACAGTGATGTGGTTTGTGAAACTGAAGGTGAACATGCAGCTAATTCTACATTTGTGAGTTATCTGCCTCACATGTAACAGACACTGAGCCACTTTCTTGCTTATCAAATCTCTTAATCTCCTGAGAGCTCAGACCTCCTGTTCTTCCCACTGTTGCTTTCCTGAAACCTGCTTGATCCCTTTTTCTGTCATATTTCTGTCTCACATCAGTTCCTTTTTAATTCTTTCCTAAAGTTACCTGGAGTATCTCTCTTCACTTTACTGTGCAAATTTCTAGTCCCAGTTGATGCAGCAGCAGGGAGGCAGGTCTCTCACAGACTGCATATTGGAGACAGAAGAGGACTCTAGGCAGCAATGAGGTGTGGTAGGTCAGGACGTGTTCTGCACACAGAACAGAAGAGCTCTGTTAAAATTCAGACCATGAAAGCTTGCCAGATGATAATTCAGCAAGGGAATTTGATACAAGGAAGAGTGATCCATGAAACAAAATGAAAATAAGTTCTGGTGGGTTTTCATGAAATATGGGTATAGTTACAAAACATATGTTTAATTCTGTGACCTTGTAGACCTGCAATACAGTCCACAGGCTTTGAACTGAATTTGTAAGGCTCAGAAGAGAGATGTGTCAGGCTTGCCCTCAACTATTTTTGTTTAACTTGGGTTACCTTTATCTTCTTTTTAATTTTTCTATCATCTAGGTGGTTGTCACTAATTCATTCTACTTTAGCTTTTTAGAATATTCTCATAGTTTTATTGAGATAATAATGAGTAGTTGTTCTATGTAAAATGAGGCATTTAGGGCTACCGTAAATACATAGTATAGAGAAATACCAGCCTGGTAGGATAGCAGCGGCATCAGTAAAGGGAAGATTGTGAAACAGAGAAGGGCAGACATGCAGTGATAAAAAATGGGCACAGGCTGACACAGGGGCTGTTTATGGCCTCAGGGCTATAAATAACTCACTGGTGGCCAACTAAGGAAAGGAACATCTGGAACTGGACAAATGTACTTCTAGGGATAGCAAAGAGAACAAATAAATACTATCTTACATAGGTAAAAGGCACTGTATATAGTAAATTTGGTTGTAACATGGGGATCCAGATCATTGGAGAAAGCAGAAAGCGTAAAAACATATTAGGAAACATATAAAAATGTCCTCAGGTATATCATAGAGTGAGGAAGAGGACACCACCAACACGAACCTCATATTCCTACCAGTGAAGTACTCCAGATACTGAGACTCATCATGATAATCATCACTGCTGCCAGGCTGAAACCAATGACCTCAGGATCTGCAGGAGCAGGGAGAGGGTATGCATAACACTAGGAAAAGGGGTAGAAACTATGTGTATGAAAAGATGATGGTGATTATTATTAATTATTGCTATTATTATGACAACAGAGACTTTTCCCAATAGTAAAGTAGTCTTTCTCTTTCTGCAATAATTAGATCTAAACCCAAAAATGTTTCTTGGATTACACTGTTATAGTTTTGAGCAAATTCTTGACTCTACATATAACGTGTAAGATTTGTTGACAGAATTTGGAATGCAGCAACACTAATTACCTGAAATGGAAAAAGATCATAGGCAGAATTCAAGGAACTGAAGAAGTTTTGTCCCCTTATTCCCATAGCTTGCTAAACTTTTGGAAGCCCTTACACAGACCAGCTTCAAGTACAGGGACAAAGTTTTTTCCCGTGAACTGGTCACTGGAACAGATTGCCCAGAGAAGATGTCATGTCCCATCCCTGGAAGTGTTGAAGGCCAGGTTGGATGGGACTTTGAGCAACCTGGTCTAGTGGAAGGTGTCCCTGCCCATGGCAGGGAGTTGGGATTAGGTGATCTTTAAGATCCCTTCTAACCCAAATGATTCTATGATTCTGTGATTCACTGTGGCACATTACATTTTCAGTAACCTGTACTGTGTCGATCAACCATAACCTCACTGGGACCATATATCTTCATTCAAAACCATACTCATAAGCACCTGAAACTGGAAGAACTTCCTTGAATCTAGGTGTATGTTTTCTTAGAATAATGCCTATTGTCTTAACTCAGGTTATTCATACTCCTCGTATAGGAGCATTTTGTCTTTTGTGTAATAGGGTGAATGTCTTGAGTGTGTGGTTGGTCTCAGCCAGAAAATGACTACAGACCAACACAACTGCAGACCAACCCAATATGAGCCTTAGTATATATTTGAAACTCTGTAAAATGGGTGCATTCAACTTTAGTATTTTAAAATAAATGGGACAGAAACAGAAGAAGGAATATTTTATGTGCTATATTTACATGAAAACAAGAAATGTATCCTATTTCTTGTATAATAAGTTTCCTAATATGGAAGGCTTTCAAGATCTTCCTGAGCATTTGCCGCTAGAGAGGGAGTCAGACATTCAGTGCCTGAAAAATTCACCCTTAGGAGTACAGTAGTAACATTCCACAGTGAAAAGAAACAAAAGAGACTCATATGTGAAAAGAAATCTTAATTGTTTCTGATTAAGGAAAAAAGTAAAGTAGATTAATCAAGAGAAAGACATAAAAACACTTTATTGCATGGACAGTTTGAAACATTTTATGATTATGGGTGCAAGGGTTAAACCAGATGGCATACATTTTAAATAGGTGCTACAGCAACATGTCAAATATATTTGCATATACTTTATGTTAAAAGCATGCCAGCACTGTCTTATATATTCAGAGCCTGGCAAGTGGAAGTCAAAGAGGTCACCTGTACAGCTGGTGCAGGTAATGGAATTCCCATCAGGCAGATGAGAAACTCTGAAGAAATGTGCTGAACACAACGCTCCATCTGTTTGTAACCTATTGAGACAAACATATAATTTGTATGCTTTAAAGAATAGATATTATAATTTTAGTATTTTACTTTGTGTGTGCTCTAATACATTTCAATATGTGTCATTTGTTTGGAGAACATATTAATGTGCACATAAATACCTAAACCACGTATACAAGTGTGTTTTGGGCTTTGCCATCCTGGTTCTGCTTCTGATAAAAAAATAGAAAGCATCATAATGATCTTAATGGTTAACCTAACAGAGCAAATGCTGAAAAATATGCTATGGCCATACTGTGCCAGGTGGTTGCTACTAAGACCTGTCTGACAGGGAACACTAAATAAAATGATGAAATCAATCTGAAAAGGAGAGACAATAAGCATGGAGATCATAAGACAAATACCTGTGAGAAACATAATAGGCCAGATTCTTCTCTTAGACAGGCATGAAAACCTTTAGCTAGATGCTATGTGGTAATTTTGCCACAGAACAGAATTGAAGGCAATGTTTCTAATATCTACTTTAACTTTTAACTAACTTTTTCTCTACAGTGAGAGCCATGTTAGCTTAAGGCAATGACTGAATACAAGATTTGTGTTGTACAGTAATTACTGCATTGTAATTTCATAGTGTCCTACCTGTAACTTTACAATGATCCTATCCAGGTTGCCTCAGAAGCAGATGAGGGAATGCACACCTGCTAATGTTACTGCTTTTGGCACTAGCTGATTGCTTTTATGTCTCACCTCCTACTCTCCTATCAGCTTTAGCAATTTTCTTTGGGTTTTCTGAGTGCTCAGGAGTCCCCTCAGAACAGAAACAGGACGAATGACAGCTGTGTATGTCCAGGTCATCTATATTTTGCATGCTTGATTAGTTCAATCGACTGCCCTTGGGTAAGCACTTGCTTCGTGAACGTCTTGACCACTGTGTCGGTGTTGGAGAGACCGTCTGCTCTTACACTGTGGATCTGCTAAAATTGTCCTTAACTAGTCTTGTTAGACATATGCTGATTAGCTGCACAGAGCACCCACAGAGGTCTCAGGATGCCTCAGTATATTCAAGCCCTAACTTGTGTAACAAACTGGCAAGGAAGTGGACAAATTCACGCCATAATGATATGGCGCAATTTTGTCCCTTTTTCTACTTAGTTTTTTCCCTGACTAATGTGTTGAATGACAGGGCATTTCAGTTAACATATTTATTATGGAATGCTTCTTTTAAAGATACTTATGAGTCTATATGGAGAAGAGAAGGGTTGCATGGTCAGGTCCGCAAACCAAACTTTGAACCCTGAGTTTTTGGGAGTGGCAAACTGAGGGCCTGTGCATGTTAGGGATCCTGGTGGAAGAACTGGATATGTGAGTGGACTCTGTGGTAGAGGTGTCAAACACTGTTCTGTGACAGTGAATGCCTCTAAAATGTTGAGTGGACAGCCCCATTCAACCTGGTTCACTAAGGAAATATGGCTTATGGGTCCACAATTCTAATGAGACTGCCCATGAGTCTGCTCTGTCCATCTCCCATGCTCCCCAAAAGGGCAGGGGGAGAGAACTGAGAACACCAGAAGTGGCTGAGAATAAGTTTAGATGGGTGACAGATATTGCACAGAGGGTCTGAGGGTGCTGTAATGGTGCTAATGGTAAAAGATAAACCAGCTGAGCATTGTGATCGAGAAGAGAGTAAAAGCTTCATGGAAAATGTGGAGAGATCTGTTGTTGTTTATTGTAAATGACAAGACAAATTCTTTGGAAACAAGTCTTCATGACTGTGTGTTTTGCATTAATTATTTTCTTGCTTTGCAGACCTTTAAGCTTTGTTGTTTATGCATATAGTGTCTTGATTAAATAAAAGCTTAATAAACTGATAAGGACTTCAGTCCCTGTCAGTAGTATCTTCTGATTGTGCTTTGTTCATTTAATAATTAATAATTGGATGAGTAAATTTCTTGTTCCCAATAGTTGTATACTCACACCAATTTTTGTTTCTTCAAGGCATGAAGTTATGGATAAAAGAAATACTCTTAAGGCCAAATATATATTTGTTCAGAAATGTTAAAATCTCTTTCAAGAATATCTTTTTAAGACTATCTGAAAGATTTGCCAGTAATTTACTATTAAGATAAATAGCATAAATGAAGATTGTTAATATTGCAGCATTACCTGCCTTGTTCAGGGGTTTAGACACATTAAGGTGGAGTATGAATAATATAGACCGAATCATGATACAAATAAATTCGTGTTTCTGAGATCTTCCTTACCTCAGGATACCTCTTGAAGACAATCCACTGGACAATCACTGATTATAGTAGTTTCTTCTTTTTTTTGGTAAAACAAAATTATGTCAAAAAAAAAAAAAAGAATCTTCTTGTATACTGATAGGCACAGTATATATTTTGCCCTGTAAAAGTTGATTCTTGGGAGGCAGGATGCTTTATTGGTGAAGGAGTCAGGATGTGAACTCTAGCTGCACTGCTAACATGGCCGTGCACTGCAGATGGGGGAAGGTGGTGGCATCCTCTCTGTGCTAATATTTCCCCAGCAAAGGAGGAGCGTAATGGTGCTAAATTACCTTTCAAACCATAGATGAAAAGGGCTGTGGAAGCATTCATTATTAGTAAAAAAAGTTCATACCTCTAAAAGTGTGTCTTCTTTTCCAAACCTGAAGTTTAATTACAGAAAAAAATAAACATGATTTTTTACCTTTGTCAATGGTTTCTTGGAGAGTGGCTATGGGAATATTACTTTATTTGGAAAACTTAAGACAGGTTTTATATAATTAGTGTTTATATAATTGATGTAATATGACACAATATTCTTAATATTCAGTTAAAGAATCTGTAAATTCCAGTTTATATAAATTGGCTATGAGGAAGGGGTACTACTTGTAATAGCTCTGTAGATCAGACGTATCTTGATTAGAAAAGTCAAAGGTGAAGAAATGACTTTATTCAGGGTAGAAATAAAAATTCTCAAGGACATAAGCAAAGTCCAATAATTAACTTTAAATAAGAATAACAGTACAACAATTTCACATTAGAAAATTATCATAGTTGTCATATGTTAGAGTAATACATAAGATAGCAAAAAACTAATTTAAGATACATATCCACCTGCCATACTTACTGATTTTTATATCATCTATAAGTCTGTATGCTAATCTAAGGATAATTAATGTCTTTAATATCTTTCACTGTGAAAAACTCTTCTAAAACATAATTTTCAAATTGTGTTCCTGCTACTAACTTCAAATATTTTCCTTTGTAAATGAAAATAAATCAAAAAAATAGATAATTCTCTTTGGGGAGAGAGGGAATATAATTCAAACTTAAACATCTTACTACTGGTATTGCCTTGTGTATATTTTTGATCCAGAATAAAATTTTAGCACTCCTCTGGTATCAAAGAGATATTTATATGCCAAACTTTATTTCAGAGTTTCAAATAAATAGCAGAATGTCATGAGTTTTTAAACTGTTCTTCACTGTATTATGGATACATGTTATTTTATATGCAAGCATATGTGCATACGTATACACATTGTATTATCCTCCCACACACAGATATATATACATATCCACATAATAGCTTTAAAATATTGAATTGGGATTTGGACTGAAGCTTTAACTTCTGGTACTAATGCTACAAATTTTGAGCAAGTGCTTTTGAATTTTTAAATTTTGTAGTCAAAAAATTTTTTGATGATAGTTTTAATGGGGGGAAAAAGGATACTGTTTCTATGTCTGCTACATATGTCTCTGGGCTGAGTAAAGTGTTAATATATTATAAGCATCTGACTAAATACACAGTGAAGTTGAAATTACCTCCTTGAAATTTGAATATATCCAGGCAATATGCCTAGGACATTTGCCTTGGCTTCATCCCATTTGTTGTCATACACTATAATCTAACTCCTTGATTTTAATTTTGCTTTTAGAGGGGAGTAATACAGGGAAACCAGCCAAAAGATCTCCAAAACTCTGCTGCTCTTCTCGAGTTTTTCATCCTACTGTGTGGAGAGAAAAAAAGAAACCATCGACCATCAACACTTATCAACCATGGTAGTAAAATGAATTATTAGTTGCAAAATATTTACATAAATTTATTCTATTCATCCCTTTATTACCAGAGCACTTAACATTGTTGACATAATTTTTAGTTACCTACTTTATTCACATGAATAAATAGCTAAATAGTTGTAGTGTTTTGTTGTAGGTTTTTGTTGTTTCTTTTTGGTTTTTTCCCCCCTGGAGAACAAACAGATTTTGTGATACATATTAGCTGGATCTGCCACTGATACAAGAAAGCAAATGCAAAGTCTACATTCCAGGTAATGATGACTTTTGCTTTTGTATCTTAAAACCTCTGTTATGTGCAGAGGTGAAATATAACACGCACACCTAATTTATAATCCTTTAATCCTCAAATATTTTTCTCTTCCTAGGAAATTGAATGTTAGATCAATCTCTAGTCTATATTTGCTCAAATATTGTTTAGTTGACCTTTATTTCAGACATTACTTATCTGAATATTATGCTGAATATATGTTCTTGACAAGGAGTAGCAACAGATATACTTATAATGGCTAGATATCCTAGACATCTTGTCATTTTCCACATAAAATGCAAAACTCAACAAGCATTGAGGCAGAACTACTCTTTTGTCTTCAGTATGATATTTCAAGGTTGAAAAAAGTCATGGTAATGGGGCAATTTAACATGCAATAAATAGTGCTTTGCCATTGCATGTGTTATTTTTCTTCTACTATCTGGATTCTTGTTTGCTGGATTTTCAATCCTACCTTTATACGAAGGACAATGTTCAGGTTTTTAAAATGAAGATGACTGTATACCTGTGTTTTCACTTCAATACGACCAATCATGTAAAGTATAGTGTTATACTTCTCATACTGTTTTCTCATTTTTTGTCACAACATGTAACAACAGAATATATCAAGGCATTGACAATATTTACAGATGTACAAATTTTGCAAGGCAGCTTTCTAGCTGCATGGCCCCCATCATATACAGGTGCATGGAGTTGTTCTTCCCCAAGTGAAGGATTCTGTACTTCACTATGTTGAACTTCAAGTCAATCCACTTCTCCAACCTGTGGAGGTCCCTCTGAATGTCAGGATGATCTGGCATATCAGCCTCTCCTCTCAGTTTGATGTTGTCTGCAAATTTGCTGAGGGTACATTCTGCCTCATCATGCAAATTTGCTAAGGCTGCGCTCTGCCCCATCATGTTAAACAGAAGTGGACCCAGTATTGAGTATACAACTAGTGACCAGTTTCCAACTCGACTTTGTGTTGCTGATAACCACCCTCTGGACCTGGCCATTCAGCCAGTTTTCAGTCCACCTCATTGTCTGCTCATGCAGAATGTACACCTATATAGCTTCTCTATGAGGACCTTAATATACCCAGACATGGATTCCAGGATTAGCTGCTTCATCCAGTCCTAGAATTATGCTCTAATAACAAAACTTACTGTATCCAAAGTAAAAATATCCTCTTGAAACTAAACTTTTGAGTAGACACAAGTGAAAAAAAATCACAGGCCTTGAAACAGGTGAAAGCGGGCATATTTCTCAGTAAGTCATTTACAAATTCACTAGGGCTGAAGCAGAACTGGAGTTCTGTTCCTTCTGTTCCTAGTCTGGAACTGGGCCTAATTTTATTTTGTGATCTATTGTAAAAATCACTTCTTATTGAGGATGCCTGGCATAGGCATATTAAGATTTGAGGTGCTGAATTGCTCCATGGAGGTTATTAGATCTAGATATTGATCATAAGAAGCATTTGGGATGCTCATTTCCTGAGCTAGTTCCATTAACTTATATGCCTGAGATAAGTCAGATGACTCTGGGTACAGGAATTTTGTTTGCAGTTTCGAAACTTCATCAATCTGCTTCTGATGTGACAACTTTCCCTGTTTTGAGCAGATAATTTAAAGTCCTTTTGATGTATCTCATCGGTTATTTGCAAAGTTACCTTTGTTGATCTTTGCTCAGTTTTAGGAACCAGGCCTATTCCCACTGGCTTCAGAAAGCTTGGGGACAAGCCTTCCAGACCCTAACACTGCTGATCTACGTCTAGGTAACATCAATAGAAAGGTGTGATGTACTTTGTGTAGCAGATGCATGAGAGATGGGCAGAGTGCATGACCTCTTGCAGGCCCAGATGTCATGTGGATCCTGAGATTTTATCAGATTTTAGACTACTCTCACCTGCAATGGGCAGCATCAACTAACCCCTGCCTCTTCTAAGTGACTTCTGATATCTTTCACTTGGTGTTTAGTAGCTCTTGTCTCAGGACAAGTCTCTCTCTTGCATCAATCTGTGGAGCAGCTGATAGTTCCTGAGGGCTCTCACAGTCAATATAACAATGTCCACACCTCTTCTTCATTTAGCAAATACATTGTGAGTAGTTTATAATGCTTGGACATTTTTATTTTCTGACACAGTTTGCAATTTTATAACTGGTGATCACTCTGTCACATTCCAGGATTATACTAGGCTAGCTACATAATGAAACACTTGGTCCAAAATTTGAACTGCAAAATGAAAAGTTACTCTTAACCACACTCACACATTACTTTTCATCTTGTCTGGGATTTGTTGCATTTACTGTTGCAAAGTCTTTCCAAAACACATTAGTTAAATGGAGCTGAAAATCATTCATGCATATTTTATGGAAAAAAATTACAGATATATCTCCAGTTGCAAGTTATAAAACATGTCTTTGCTTGGGCTATTAAAATATTCTGCCCCATTTAAAATAAGCTACATAATGAAACTGATGTGCAGTAATAACTTTACAATTCTTATTAACATAAAGCATTTTAGCACAAAATGCATTTTGAGAAGTTTTATGCATAAATTCAAGCACTTCTGTTCAATTCTTTTCAGCAAATACAGAAAGAAACTTATATACAGGGACTATCTAAAACTGGTCAAAAATGAGAGAGCTCTAATTTTTTTTTAACAGCCCTGAATATTTTGCCATGTTTGCAATAATTAAAGAGGATAAGCTAAACATAGCTGGGCTGCCTGGAGTTGAGGGAAGCAAGACAGAATCATACAATGAAAAATACCATGTTCCAAGTCTACTTGACAGAGAGAAGGAAGATTTCAGTGTATTTAATGTCTTAGACTGCCAGCTTATGTGATGTAGAGAAGTTTGTTGACACTGAAGAGGAGCTTTTAATCATCAGCAAGAACTTGTATCAGTGCTGTACTTCAACATGCAAAATCACAGGGAGATTTGTGTGCCCTACCATCATCATTAAAACCAAAGCACCTATACTGAGTCAGGCTGAGATGGAGTTCACTTCCCCAAAGCAGCCCTTGCAGTGCTGTGCTTTGCAGTGGTAGCTAGAAGGGTGTTGTTTTGGCTACTGCTGAGCAGTGCTGGCACAGCATCAGCACTGTCTCTTACCGTTGTCAAGAGATTGGGAGTGAGCAAGATCCTAGGAGGGGACACAACCAGGCCAGATGAGCCAAATTGACCAAAGGGATAGTCCATACCCTATGATGTTAGCTCAGGTATTAAAAGCCAAGGGAAGGAGGAGGAAAGGGGGAGTGCATTCAATATTTATGATGTTTACCTTCTGGAATAAGCACTATGTTGCTGCAGCCCTGCTTCCCGGGAAGCAGCTGAACAATGTTTGATGATAGGAAGTAGAGAATAAACCTTTCTTTTCCTCTTTGCTTGTGCATGTGCAAACTTTTGCTTTTGCTTTAGTAAACTGCCTTATTTCAACCCGTGATTTGATTTCCATCTTATTCTCTCTTCCCTGTCCAGCTGAGGAGTGGTAGAGCAGCTTGCTGGGCACCTAGTGTCCAGACAAGGTCAGCCCAGCACAGCACTTGACAACAAATTACATTCATTGTGATGGTGTTGGGCATAAGTTACTACTAATTAAGAGAAAACTCTTGATATCCTTGTTGATGAGAAGTGAGTTAGACTATGAAAGGCAAGGTCTTAGCATGAGTTAAAAACTGGAATAGTAACATGGAAAGTCAAACTAAAAACAGGATATTTGTTAGAATGAATTTTAACTGAAAAAGCAAGATCCAGTAAGATACAAATAAATAAAATAAGTAAAAAGAGTAAGATAAGACAAGACAGGTAGAATAAGAGATAGTCTTCTAGCCTTCAACATGCTGCTGAGTTTAGATGTTGGCCAACAATTCAAAGGAGTAAAGGCCATGAAAACCCTCGTTATCTATGTGTCATATTTTTTCAAATTTTGTATCGCTGAAGAGATATCTAAGACAAATATTAAGACTAACAAAAATGAAGTATGATGGAAAGTGTAAACAAACACCAGAAGTAAAGCATCAGAAAGGTTGAAAGAATGACCTCTGTTGATACTGAGAGACCCTGACCTCAGGATACTATTGCCAGGACCCCATTCCTGGCAGTAAGATTGGCGAAAGTGGTGTTTGTGCTGAAGTCATAGAGCTTGCGCTTTGATAAAATCCCAGCACAAATGTCTTACCAACAGGAGTTCCTACCCCCTCACACCAGGATGGTGGCAAGGTTGCAGCATGTCTAATTTACAGTTTCTTTTTTTTCTCTAGCCCAACATGAAAATTAACTACAAGCCAATACCTCAAACATGTATTTCAAACAAGGGAAATCAGACACTGTGCTGCAACAAGGTCTAACATAGATGCACTAAGTGAAATTTTTAAGTAAGGAGATTACCATCATGGCTAACAACTACTAAAGGAGAAGAAAGATCTGTCTAAACACTAGTTCCTCATTACCAGTCACGAAGAATCCCAAAGAAATATTGACAGCCGTTGTCCCCCATTCTCTGGACAAACCACCTAGGTGGTTTGAATGGTGCTTGCAACTAAGTGGATGTGAGTGCGTGACCATATAAAGCCAATGAAAAAATGAGTGAGAGCATAAAATCAACTTATTTAAAAATTTTGGAAGTAAACAAGAGTTTCCTCTTCCTATGTAGTAGGCTCACAAAAATTGCAGCTGAGTAGTATGGGTATGGATTGAAATCATGAACAGATAGATAGAATTCTGTTCAGCTTTCAGCATGTGTGGACTCCACTTGAATCAGCTGAATTTACTGGGCTTTTAGTCTGGATTCATCTCTGTGTACAAATACAAATAGCTTTCCTTAAAAATTTAATTTCTTACATCAAAAGGTAATTATGATGATATTTTTACAAATTTGATTATTGAATATGCATCAAAAGCAGTGCTTTCTTCCTATACAACGAATTAGAGTTTCCCTTTAAATTCTTTGAGTATTGAAAACCTCAGAGAGTAAGTTGAGCAGTTCTGCTCCAGATCCAGAGTAGTTACTTCCTTTGGGAAGTTTAAAATGAATACTTTTGGCTGACATAAAAGTCCTCTTCTCAGTATATTAGGTTTCTCTTGCGCAGGAGAAATATTCTCTCTGAATGTTGTCTTTGAATGAGCTGAAGTAAAGATTTGATATCTGTACAACACTTGAGGCGTTGCCCACTTATAACCAAAAGTTCAGTCCTGGATTTTTAAGATTTCCCTAAAAATAAATGCTCTTCATGTAAATAATAATATATATAAAAAAGTTGTTGTGGTTTTTTTGTCTCTTTTTTGTTCGTTTGCTTGTTTGTTGCTGTTGTTTTTTGGGGGTATTTTTTATTTGTTTTGGTTTGGTTTTTTTTTGGTTAGTTGTTTTTTTTTTTAAATTTAGTCAGGGGAAAACAAAGCTGAGGTGCAATAAGAAGTTTCAGAGCAATAAACATTGATGTAGTAGGTGTGTGCAATAAATCTAAGGGAGCTCTCTTTAGCTGAGAAGGGTTCTCTAACACACCCTTCAAGGCCTGAATGAAATGCAACAAATCTTGGTTTTGTTGATCTTTGTTGAATTCAATCAACTCAAAGTAGCCTTCCCTAACCCACTGGTTACAGTGCATTGCTTTGCTGAGTCCCTTGTTGCTGCATTGAAGACAGAACCTTTTAAACCTTCTCATACCGTGTCCATAGAGCATCTGGTCTGAGAAAGAACTGATCTAGACACTAAATTCTGTTTCATTTTAATCCTGCACTGACTATCCTTCACATATTTAATACTGAAATGTCTCCATAGAAAACTATCGAATAAAAGAAGAGTTGAACATAGTTTGGAAAATAAGTTAAACTGCATCTTTGGCTTCTTTTTCAGCCTTCTGGTTGATATGGCATGGCATTTTTATAGCCTGGAATACTGGAAATAATATTGTTTTAAGTCATATGTCTTGCAAATCAAAGCCTAATTAATTACGTTATTAAACAATTTTTATTGTCTCGTGACCAGCAAATTTTTGAAAATGAAGATAAAATGTGATCTAAAATGGGCTTAATTTCTATTAGTTGAATTAAACAATGACTTATAAACTGAAAACTGATGTTTTGGCTAGCTGCTGTGAGTAGTACTCCAAAACTGGCTTTATAAGCTAGCAAGCTTACTGTCTGGGGATGGTTGCATAAAAACAACATTCACGCAAAACTCCTTCCTCTGGACTAGTTTTGAAACAATAATTTCAAATAGATGTGAATAAGCTCCAAATATTGTTAAGGTGTGATAGAAAAAGCTACAACAAAAGCATACAGTACTTATGTACTGGTTTAGTATTTATTGTGTATAAACACACACATCTGGCTCACATTTCAGGAGACTTTTGTCAACACCAGATGTTTCTCAGTGCTCATTATTCTAAAAACAGACTGCACAAGTCCATCCTGACCACAGTAAAGAGAGCCTTATGAGAGCTCACCTAAACCTGCATCTCTTTTAGTGGGCAGGATTTTGCACGACTAGTTTTCTACAGGTGATAAAAGATTTCCTAAGCATGTGGTTCGTGAACCTCAACCTTCATTTCAAAGGACTCTGACACACCTATAAACATAGACAAAGGTAGCACGACATATTATGACTAAATGCTTTTGTATAAAACTGTTACACTTAGAAAAACGCTGGCTCGGGCTTACCAGTCTGAAGAAACTTTTGAGAGAGACAGATCATTAACATGACAATTTAATACAATTCTTTTTTTTAAATAAGATTTTGTCTGACCTTCTATGTGACCTTCTTCCTCTTCCCAGTTTTCTGGGCAGTTAAGATGTTCCTGTGATACTTGGCTAGGAAAGTCATGTTAATCCATTTCAATGCTGTATTCATAAATTCCATCTTTTATATTTTTTCTTATTATTAATTAGAGTGATTGGTAAAGAAGCCAGAACTGTAACTTAAGTTCTGATTAGAAATTCCCTTCCTTTTACTCCAGGTATTTTTAAGAAGTTTTAAAATGTTTGCTTTGGATAGAGAGAATGAGGGTGGAGGATCTCTGACAGCCTGGAAACGAAGCAGTCTAGTGAGCAGTGTCCTGTGTTGGGCTGTAATCAGACAGTAGGAAATTAGGAAGGAGAATAGTCTTTAGGAACAGAAGTACTACGCAAAGGTTGTGGTACTCTACAGAAAAGAGACATGATTTCTGCATAAAAGGATATTGTACCTATGGAGGAGATGCCCTTTGCCAATTTTACCTTAAGTTTCTCCTACCTCTACAAACCTTTGTGTTTTCCAGAATTCCTTCTGAAACAGAACAGCATAGCATCATTCCTGGTTCTATCTCCTGCTGTAAAAAACCAGTCCCTTAACTTAACAATAACAAGAAGCTACAATTTCTACTGTGTGGTGTTAAAGTTTGAGGAGGTTGAAGATCAAAATGTGTTAGTTCCTTGACTGAAGTTCCCTTAGTGTCATCCATAATGCCATGTCCTCAGGAATAAACATATCAGTCTGCAGACTAATGCCCTGTATTCTAAAATATCAACCAGAAGCGCAGAAATTTAGTGAAATGGGACATAGAAGAAGCTTTTTGAGGATGTGATTATCATGTGGGACAGTTTTCTTAGCACTTCAGAGGCAATATGACCTCCATGAGTGTCCTCAAAATGACTTGTTAGGTCACACTCCTTCACATTTTTGTGTATCATTTACTTATTAGGCCAGAACTTGTTCTTTAAATGCGGAGTTGGCATCTGCTTGACATTCGCTGTGCTGGTGGACAGGTAGGAGCCTTTGTCCTAGAATCACTCCCTTCTGTCTACCCAATAGGTGCCTGATTACTTGGAATGAGCAATGGGAAATATCCCAAACTGTTTGCTGGTCTTAGCCAGGTGGAATATGGCATCTAGATAATTAAAATAGTAAAATGTTTCCGGATTAGCACCATGCATGGACCAAGAGAGAAAATATGCCAGGTGCAGCTGCAGCCATTCTTTCTCCATCTGCCAGAGATTTATCTTCAACATTTAAGCTGAAGTTTGATGCTCCCATCCATTTTCCAAATCAGCATGTTAAAGAACAGCTCTGAAATAGCTGGGTATGAGGCCAGTAACTTCTTCACTGGGGAGTAACCTGGTTGCTGTGTTGAATCATTTACTGGGGCTCCACAGAGAGGTCACTGTTCTGCTGTTCCTCTAGCAGTGTTCTCTGATTCCCTTCTTTGCCTCTGGCAAGAGAATATCTCACAGGCAGAAAATATTTTATTCTTCACATTAGGATAATACGCACATAAATATGTATAAATATGTCATCCTCAGTGCCCAAACCATCTGTACAAGTTTCACCATAAGAGCTATTGGTGGATTTTCTGAATGTCCCTTTACTTATTTACAGTCTGAATAAAGCATTAAGCTCCAACTTGACTTCTAATCAGCAGAGCAACAGCTACTCATTTTTGCTTTGCTATAGCCTGCTATCTGCTTAGTTCTAAGACAGCAAAGCTGTCTGTGGACATACTAATTACCGGGTATTGCAACTTGCTGAAGTATTGAAAAGTATTGTAACTCATCTTTAAGGAGCCTGCTCAAACTTAGCCCATTTTGCTGGTCTTCAATTTACAAGCAATATTGACAGTGGGCAGTTTATAAAGGGAAGCCTTAATAAGAAGCAGAAGGATAACACACACAGTTCCTAGAGGCATTTATAAGTCTTGATCTGGCATGATTTATGTTGAATGCTCATTTTATTAAGTCTGTTTCATTTGGTTTTAGGTCATCTACTGAAACTATCCTTCACATACGAAATTTACTTCTGTCACGGAATGGGCTTTTCTAAATCACATTTTAAACTTTGCTCATTTATTGCGTCTTTTTCATCATCTGATGCATTTACAGATTTCTTTTTTTTTTCCCCAATTTACTTTTTCCCCGTGAAAATGCTTATTTGAAGAGGAAAAAACATTAGTAATGATGGAATAACAAACAGATTGATAGACAAAGATGTCCACGTTGACTCATCCATAAGGGCTAAATAAAATCAAGGATTGCAAAAGAAATAGTGAATATATAGCAGAGTTTATTTGACAGGAGAAAGACCACATCCATTTGAAGTTCTGACATGTGGGTTGTCTGCAGGCTTCCAAATGACTTTTGCAATTTCTTGTCTTTATAAATTACTTGAGTGGACTATAAATAAGTCAGATTGGCTAGCAAGGCAATAATGAGAAGAGGAATGACTGTATATCAAGTGGCAAGAAAGTTTCAGTGTCAGTTTTGTATTGTGGCTGACACCTAGGAAATATAAATTATTCTACATAACCATTCAGCTTTATTAAAAAGAAAAAAAAAACAAGAACAAGAGAAAAGTAACAGAATAAAGCTACGTAAGGAAATAAGACTTTTAAAAGAGGATCTTGGAGAATGGAATCATGATTTTCTTTTAAGTAGCACTTCAGCTATCTGAAAAGACAATTCTCTTATGTGTCAACATATTGTATCTTCAATTAGATAAGTATCATGCATTCAGTTTAGTCCTATTTCACTTAAAATACACATCTAAGATTTCTTTCCCCAAAGATGCCTATTTCAATACAATGTGACTGAAAATTAAAATCATGCAAGCATAAAGACATGTGCTGTTTTAGAACCAGTGACTCTTTTGGTATTCAGCAGAACCATTTCCCAGAATTCCTGCCAATAAAACTGATATTTGCACATCAACCTTTGCAGCTATTTCTGACATGCAGAAATTAATTCCTGGTAACTCACTGTCTAGAAAAAAACAGATGAGCTCAAGAAAATGATGAAAAGTTACCTCAATTGGTCAAATACACAATACTTATAAACTAAACTCTACCTATACGGTATGCTTTTAAATTAAATATTTTAAATTGCAGCCTTTCCTGCAGGGATTTCAAACAGGATAAAAAATCACTCTGATATGTAAAAGGAGACAAGAGCCAAAAGTAAGCGGTAAATTTTAGAAAAAGAAATGCGTGGAGTCAATTACAGGATTCTCCTTTGTCAATAGAGATGAATTTCCCTTTATCACCTTTTCTCAATCGCAGAACACCTGCTAGCTACTAAAGTACCAGGATTTCATCCTTGGATGCTGTGTTTAATGGAAGGAAGTAGCAGAAGTATAAATGACAAATAAACAAATATATTCTCAGGCTAAAAATAGCCTAACTTTCTACAATGTTTCTGTCAATGAAACACACAGATCTTTCTATATCTTTCTTTGGCACATCATATTTTAGTTCAGGTATGAAAACCAGCTTAGAGATGTACTTGTTTGCTTTCCCTTATTCCTAGTATTTGATGGGAAAATAAACTAGTAATAGCTGAAGACTTAGTGAAAAGAAGATGTAAAACGTCTTTGTTGTCTGGGTGATGTCAAACAACTAGTAGCAGAGTTGGTGAACAAGAGGACTCATGAAATCCAGAGAGGAGAAGTCTGGGAGTGATGCAAACAGTTTTCCAACAACTAAGAGTATTTTTTGAGAAGATGGAGTCAATCTCTTCATATGGAAGGAGGATGAAAAATAAGGATCAGTAACTGAAACAGAGGACATTCAGACTTGACATAATGGGGCAGGAGGAAGGGGAAAAATCACCATAGGGACAGTAAGGGAGGGGTACAGGCCTAGAGCAGAGGCTAGGCAAACTCTTTCTCGGGAGGTTTTCAAGATCCAGCTGGGAAAGCCCTGAGCAACCTGGTGTGAGCTCATATGTGACTCTGAGCAAGAGGTTGCACTAGAGATCACCTGAGGTGGTGTGAATTTTAGGAGGTGGAGACGTTGGATTTTGCAAAGAAAAAAGAAATATTGGAACATATAGAAAGTTCAATATAGTTCATACAGGAAGTGCTGAATGTCAAGGTGATTTAAAAACCATATTTCCTTAATCTCTCAGTAATTGAAAGCACAATGTAATGCTGAAATTATCTAAATGCTATTTCAATGCACTCATCAGCTAGAATTTATATTAACATTTATTCCTGAAACTATGTTAGATATCAGTAAAGATTTCATAGTTATGTAGTTCAAATTTGGATTGGACATTTTAAGATGTACATTTTCATAGCAGGGCCTATCTATCTTGACCACAGTGAGAAAAATATTTTTAAACTCTTCCAATCTATATGAAAGACGGAAAAAGGGTTAGTTTGTCCAATGAGAAACGTGTCTTTTTAGTAAGGAAGCATAGTCATCATCCTAAAACCTTGAAGAAGGAGCTGAAACTAAGCTTTTGAAGTAAATCATGAACAGAGATCATGATCAAGACTGACTTGGTATTGGAAATTTCATTTTCTGTCCCTTGAAATAAATCAAAATATTTCTTTATTTTTTTCCCCATAAAAAGTTATTCACTCACGTAGCTGTTCTCAAATCCCTACCTGCTCTGCTTCCTGAAGAAGGACTCTTGGGTGTAACCAATTCCAGGCTGTTCTGAAATAAAGCGCACAGACCCGGCGTCCAGATTTTGCCGGTAATTCTAGAAAAGCCCTATTCCCAAACTTCTATTTTTGTGGTCCACTATGGTTTTTGAATAAGAATAAAAACTTGAATAAAACTTTTTTTTTCCTTTCCCCCCTCCCCCCAAAGGCCATTCAAAATCCCCATACCATAGAGGAAAGGCAAAGAAAAGATTTTTGTTTTCTTTTAATTTCGGGAAAAATTTAAAACAAAAGTAATTGGAATTTACAACCAAGGAGAATTTCCAGTTTCCAGCCAGTTCACAGCGGGAGCTGGTTATTAACTTCCATTAGTCAAGTGTGCTTTCATATCCTTGAAAGGAATTTTTCCTCTGACACATCCAGCTGTCAGAAAAGTTGTCATTTAGCCGTGGGCCATGATATGTTTTGTTCCATTGTGATAATCTGCTTTGCCTTGTGAAATTTAAAGAGTTCCGCTACCATTTTGACAAGGATTTGTCACATTTGCAATGTTCTTATGCAACTTCTATAGAATTCTCGATGTGTTTTCATGCAAACTTTAATATGCTATTATGACTATATAGTCCAGACTTTATATTTTGGCACTGTTGATGTTTGTTTGTATTTTATGTCTTCTGCACTTCATCTCTGTGCTATTGTTAACATTAGGTCCTACCAGTTAAACGATTAATGGGTTGGGGGTTTTCTTTGCATTTACTCATCTGCAGTTTACTGAAAAGATGAAGTCATAGTCTTGGACTGTGTCATTTGAGTACGTCACAGTAAGTGTAAAAGGTACATAATTTCCACAGAATAAGTGCTCAGCAATTGATTTCATTTCCCTTGTTAAGTGCTTTGATGATTAAAAGTAGGATTCTCCATCTGCTAGAATTTGTTATGGCTATGGCTCCAATTTAAAATCTATCCATTACTTTAAAAATAGATTTGGCTGTATAACCATAAGACATTATGTTAGTAGTATATAAACTATTTGATTAATTTGAAGCTAATTCACTAAATGAAAGATATTTGTAAATTGGAAAATAAAAAATACAATTAGATTTTTATTCCACTTTCAATTTAACCAAATAATAAATTTTTCATTTTCCCTTCTCATTGCGACGTATCAATTTTGTTTCTTTTTTGTTTCTTTTAAACTTGTTAAAACTAAGGTTTCCTTTTCATAAAGCATGTACAATAAAGATTTTCTTTTTTCACCTTCTTTGTCTTTCATTCCCACACAGATTCTTATTATCACACTTTTATTTCTATTCCTCTGTTTTATTGCAACCACTTTTTCCTTTTCCTTATGTGAAGCTTAGGAAAATTTGAACCATTCTGCTAGAATGGAAATAAACTCAACGTGTTGAAGAGCTATTAGTCCATAAAGGACACAAAGAAACTACATAATTACTTTTGAACCAATTCAGATCCCAGCCCAAACATAGGATTTTAAAGTAACATGGTATATAAGAGTTTTTATCACAGTGACTTTGCTTGCATGTTAGGCAGCTTTCTGAAACCTTTGTGTCTGTTTTTTGGGGAGGTTTAGAGGATGTAAGCTTTTGATTATAGGCATGCATTGTGGTTTTGTATATGTTTCTGCAGTGTCTGATCCACTGGAGACAAATCCCAATTTCAGCCTCAGACTTGTATTAAAATAAAAGTATGTGATACAACAAATGCTGGGAAGATTAGTGTGCTATTGACTCTCAGGAGGAACCACTAACAGTATTCAGTGATACAGCTGTTTAGAAGAATTTTTGTGTGGTAGGTTATTGTGAATTAACCATAAAACTAGCTTCTCAGCCCAATTTCCCTATAAATACTGAACGTCAGACAGAGCTGAAAGCTATATTTTTTAGAAAAGTGCTCATAACATATAGCTAAAGGCACTTTTGCAAGAGTGTGAATTGTTTACCTGTTGGTAAGTTTACAAAGGTAAATTTCTACATTTTATTTTCCTCAATATGAGCCCTCCGAAAGTTCGGATATTGTAAATCAGAGATTTAATGGAAAGTTCACCATCAAGGATATGATAAGATGAAAAGGAAATGAAAGAATTATATAAATAATGCAGTATACATTCAGTTTCCAGTTTTTCCCTCATTGTGTGTTACCAGCTTAACATCAGTGAAAAGATATACTCTGTCAGAGCAGCCATAAAGGTGAGCTGGTTATAATGGGGAAAATTACTGACAAAAGATGTCTGCTAAAATACTGACGGAGAAAATTTTTGACAGTGTTCAGCCTGGTCTGAGAAGCTGGAACATCCTTGACAAGCACAAATGGGAGCTTGAGTTGGCCTCAGTAAGTACAGCTAGGCCCCTGGAGCATCCTTGACAAGCATAAAACAAAGAAACTGCCATAACCTGCTGAACAAAGAAACTTGTTATAAACTACAAACTGGCTTCCTAAGAAAGCAGAAGTCAGCAACAGGAACTGGTGTCCTATGCCCACTTATGTGTTCACATTAAAGATATAAAAGTAACTCATGGTCTTCCCAAAACGTGCTTTTCTCTCCAAAAAATACCCCTGTGTGAACTTAACTATGCACTCATTTGGACCCACAGGTCCCTGTCTAATCAATGCTCCATGACTGACCACTGCTGCAGTGAGACTTTGTAATCAATTGGCCCCATTCCTGTGAACAGATATATTATTAATAGTTTAAAGGAAAAATATTTATATAGGCATGCATATAAATAATTAAGCAACTTGTTCGTGATTAGTGGTAATTCATAATAGCTTGCAAATATGTACATATGTTTGTTCATGTGTAAATATATATCTGCTTGCTTTACTAATCATAAGTATATATCCTAAAAGTAGTTCGTAATGAATAAATTCATGGAAATAAAAACTCTAAAAGCCTATTACTGGATCCTATGAACCCATTATCATGATCAATTTGTGGGTTGAGTAACCCATGTAGGTCATGGCTGTGACAGTTATGTGTTCAGAAAGAAATCAGCCTGAATGGTTAGCTTTTCATATTAAGAAACAGCAAATTATCTCTTTTCTTGTAATTTCTAATATTCATGATTTCTAATGTTATTCATTGCATTGTTAAAATGATTAACATAATAACAACATCTTGCCCACACACTTTAGGAGAAATTGAATTATCTTTTGTTTTATTAAAACATCTCAGTCTTAATTTGTCCTAAATTTTTTTGTCGTGATTTTCTAGAAAGTTCATACACAAATGAATGCTCTTTATTTTCAGATAACACTACAGATTTGAATTTAGTAGTATGGCTATAACTAGTAATATTTGCATTTCTCTACTACTGTCATCTTTCTGTGTACATAAACAACATGCACATGTACAATATTTTACTATCATATTATTTTACTTACCCAAAGGTCTGCTAGCACCTTGTAAAGACATTTAGACTTATGTTTACATTTAGCTTAAAAGGTGTTCCAGGCTGTGTACTACTCTGATCTTTGTTTTGTCTGACATAAAATTATTTAAAATCCTCCTGTTTATATAAAGACTGTCAACAGAGATATTAAGATCAGCATGAATGAAGTATATATTGAAAAGGATTGGTTTGCATATTTGTGTGAAATCACCAGGAGAAAAAGCAGACAAGGGGCTAAAAGAATGACTCTTTTCTGTAATGGGGGATATAATTTTCATTCTGTGAAGTTCGAAAGTGCACATTTTTTGTTTCCAGAGACTGGAAAATATGGAACTTTTCCAGTTAGACCAGCAAAGATGACTTGTTAAGGAAGACACTGTTTTTTAACAATAGGAGGATAACAACAGAGTCATCGTCTGGATGTAGCCAAAACTAAACTGTGAAGACTGTTTTGCCTGTTAAAGGTTGACCTGAAAAAATTCTTCTCTAAGAATGAAGAGAGTTGTAACAGAAGCTCCAAGTAAAGTCAAAACTTGCTAAATCTGTCTTTGATTTTTTATTTTGATTCCTGAAATTCAAGAATGGTGTTCTGATTGGTGACTTCAGCTACTGTTTTACTTACATTAGAGAAGGCACTTACAAAATTCAGGGAAGGTAAATCTAGGTGACATTCTAAGTAAATATTGCGGAATCTTGTGCCCTTTCAGCTGTGAATTATTAAGGTAAAATTTTCTTGCAGCAATCCCCATGAGTTATAGACAATTTGTGTTAGAAAAAACGAAGTTCACAACAGAACTGTCACGAGTAAGCAAACTATAATGTAAAATACCACAGATAACAATGTAGGAGGCAATTCAGAGCATCTACCTCTGTCTGCTATGATTTTATATTTTTAGTTGACTTTAGATGAATCAAGCTTATTTTGACTGAACTAAGTGATTTGATTACTTAGCTCAGTGAGTGCACTATCAGGTCTTATTACAGGTAACATGTGTGTTTCATACAAAGGGAAGAATCTGGAGAGGAACCCAACAGGATGAAATTTATCTATTTGTATTCTAGGTATTTTGTTTGTGCTCGGTCTTCGAGCCTTGTGCTAGCACCAGGAGCAGCAGAGAAATTCCATTCTGAAGGCCTGTAAATGCTTGCTAGCTCTGCTCTGGCTTACTGCTCCCATCCCCTTACTACTGCTCCTTGAAACATCGTTGATTCCTCACAGCTCCCCTAATCTCCCTCATGTCTCTTCTTCTTGAATTGCAAAATTGAAAGTCATCAACAGTAGTGTTAAAGAAAAATAAAATTTAGATCTATCTCCTAATAGATACAAGAAAAAGCAGTTCTGCCTACATAGCTGGTGTTGAATGAGCTCTGATATTCACTCATTTTATGCTATAGTGGTGTTAAGGCACTGGCCAGTGTCCACACAAAGTGAGAGTTTCAAGTCATTTTCTACTTCAACACCTATATATGAAATTACAGTGAAGTTTGTTTAGTGTCATCCAGGACAATCAAGAGTCCTTATACTTGCTGATAATCCTTTGATCCATGTGATCCTTCAACAATTTCTTTCTTAATACAAGGGCTCAAATTATCAATTCTTCTTTAGATATGACAGTAATTTGCTTTAAATTGAAATGGAATCTCGCAGTCCATTGGTACATTACTTTGACTGTAAATCATACTCTAAATTATACTGTTCATATAAATTTTTCAGACCACAAGTTTGAATTCAAATCTTTGAGATGCCTCTTATTACACATAATCAAAAAAAGTGTTTTTCAGTTTGGTGTTGAACTAATCCCCTGTTTGTGGAATTGTAGTATTGCAATCTCTCAAAACAACGCTTGCTCCTAATGAGGGATAGCCAGGTACTAGATCAAGCTGCCCAGGGAAGTGCTGGAGTCACCATCCATGGAATTGTTCAAGAAATGTGTAGAAGTGGCACTTGGGGTCATGGTTTAGTGGTGAACATGGCGTTGTGGGATTAATGGTTGCATTCTATGGTCTCTGAGGTCTTTGCTAGCCTAAATGATTCTGCGACTCTCTGATTAAACCCTTCCAACAGATGGCAGTCTACATTTATACTTTGGGATTCTCTTCGTCTTTCTGTGAGCAAAACAAGATCATGCATTCTGCATAAAGCTGTGGTTCAGTGAATAAGTAAGTAGGGCCACTGCTGTGCCCATCAGGATAACTCTCATGATACATGGAGGTAACACAACGGAAATCGCAGTTTAGAAATCCAATTTATCTCACTGTGAATGGAATTGCATCCACTACAGACAGCAATTAGTTTTGTTCTATAACACTCTTACAGAAATGTGACATTGAAAAACTATTTGCAGACTCCTAAGCTTGAATTCAGGGAGTTTAGAAAAATGTTAATTCCTAGTATGAAAAGGAAAACAAAGAATTTTTTACCAACTGTAGGCAAAAGGTCAGATCACAACTGCTGAGGTAATGAAGTAAAAGCTTCCTTCAACTTTGGTTGCTTATACAGTTTGTAAAAGCGTATTATGCTGTGGATACCTATTTCTCTCAGCATTGAGTTTCTGTCACAGGTGAATTATGGATAGCTCCATTTTAAGTCTATACCTTCATACCAGTGTCCATAGCCCCAAGACTGATAAACAAATGATGCCTGATATTAATGTACTTGAACACTGATTTTTTTTTCCCTGAGCTTTTGCAAAATAGAGAGTTTCTGCATAAAATAAATACATATCACCAGTCCTGTAGAAATTTTAGCATGTTAATGCAAGGTAAGTATTTCCTACCTACATTTAAGACAGTGAATGATGGGTTTATGTGTCAGGTGTTACAAACTGATTACCTACAATAAAAGGAGATGGAGCTTAAGAGTGTAAGTTCCTTATATTCTCATATTTTGTCTGCATATGAACCAACCTTCTGGCAGAGATTAATTTCTTTTTTAAAGAATGGGTTTATACATTTTTCATTGCTTTCCCTCTTCCTAAATTCATGCTCAGTGTTATTCCATGTGTCAGCCAGAAACATATAATAACAGATATTGTAGAGCTCAGCACACCTACCTGCTGGGAAGTATACGAGCTTATGTCTTCTGCTCATAACAATTAAAAACTGTGTCACTTGTTTTCCCTGGGAAAATTCATTACCAGAATATGGTGTTGGTCAGGGCTCCTATACACTTTTACCTTAGAATTACCTCTAATTTGAAAATAATTTTTTTTAATTGAATCTAATTAAAACACTAGGTTCAGAATTCATTTGTTACTGTATGAGAACTTCTCTACACAGAGAAATGTTCAGAACCAATGTTTCGAGGATTACAGTGTCCATAGAAACGACAGAAGAAAGGAACTACTGTCCTAGGCCTGGGTTACACAAAAGTTCTGTTATTCACCTTTTCTCCAAATATACCTTTTTGGGTTTTTTTGGTGTTTTGCCTTCTTTAAAGAGACTGAACTGCTACTGATTAATGACTCAAACATTCGACCAACTGCAGTGACTGCCCAGGTGTTCTAAGAGACTGGACAATTGGTGCTAATGGTTTTAAACAAGATAAAAAAAGAGGCAAACCCTGCGAGGTGGCGTAATATTTCTTTTTCCTTGCACAGATGACTCAGCTGTAATAACTCCTGGGAACATTCACAACCAGCCTGAAGGCTTTCATCTCTTGTTGATGAGCCATAATGAGCCATATGGACTCAGCTGCACTGATGTAAGAGACAGCTGCAACATCTCAGAAGATGTCAAAGACTCTCGAAATATCCATGACTTACAGTATTACATCATCCAGTGCAAACCTCCCCACCCCAGGGGGGGTGATCTGAGTTTTGGAGTTTCTGTCACCCACCCGGGGCTTCAACCTCCACATTGATGGATCTGGGGCAGGGCTTGGGAAGCTTCTCCTCATGGGTTGGTTTAAACCAGTTTTATCAGTATTGTTTTCAGCATTCTTCTTGGTAAAGAGTTATTTCTTCATCTACATCTTGGTGTATTTGGTCTCTTCCTCTGTATTGGAGAAACCAGGGTTACTGAATCCGAGGGAGGAGACTTCTGTTTGAGGTCTCCACCGCACCAAATTGTCTCAAACCAACACAAAAATATAGATATTTGCCTTTATTTGTGTCACATGACTCAGGAGTATGCACTTTTCCTCTCAGTGCTGGTGCAGGAGTCCCTTTGGTCCTCCTTGTTTCCCTTCAGTTAAAGTATGCCAAAAATCCCTGTAGCACAGTCACTCTATTCTAGATGAAAAAGCATTGTAACACGGAGTGCAATGTTTGCCTAAGAAATTATGCCCAAATATTTAAATCAGGTCAATTTCTTTGCACAGAGACAGATGATTGCATGTTGGTTTAGTGTGGTTTAATAAGTTACCGGTTGTAGTAAGTAAATACTACAAGTCTGAGTAAATCTGTACTGATTCTAATACTTAGCTCTTTCATGTCTTAAGTCATAAGTCTTAAAGGGGGGAGTTGGTTCCTCCTTTTGGAAGTAGAGAAACTGAGAAAGGGTGCAGCTGATGAACTGCATCAGGAGCATCATAGTTTATGATCTTTTCTTCCAACTCCCAAGAGCATAATCTAAATATTTAGGTTTTCACAAATGTCATCAGAGAAACATTGAGACAAATCACCTTATCTTTCTTTGAATGTTACCTAGAAAAAGAAAAGACAATAATAATAAGTCACCTCAGAAGGGTGATTTACTTATTCTGTTATAGATAAAGATATGGCATGAATTCCATAGTCAAAAGGTCTGACCCAGTCATTTAAAAATAAACATTTAGTACCTTTTGAGGTAGATACCTTGTGGCTGAGAGATATCCATATAAGGCTGGTAGATATATCCCCAAATCGAAAAGTTATTCATACTTCTGGTTTTCTGAGTGGGACAGCCTAAGACATCTAGAGGGGTGTTAAAGACCGATGCATGGGCAAGCAAGTAAAGCCAGAAAAATTTACTGTTCTTTCATAACTAGAAAAGCCTTACTGATGCTTAAAAATAATTCTTATGTGACTAAAGATGGATGCAATTCACTCGAAGCTCTCACACATCACACAGGTTTGTAATGTGCCAGAGACCCTATTCTACAGTTCATCATTACCATGGAGAAGGCAGTTGCACACCTGACTTAACCACTTTGAGAGGGTGGTGCCCATCTTGCATGCACCATGCCATAAAGTAGGATGAGTCTGTTGAAAACTCTAGTCCAATACCTGTCCTAAATGAGCCAAAATCCTGCCCATAATTCAACACTTCTTAATTGCGATGGCTGAGGCACTGGAGGAAGCTTTAAAGCAGATAGGGTACAGGAGCTTGAGCGATATCATTTTACTTCAGTTGGTGCCTTTACCTGACAAGCAGGTAAGAAACCTGAGAGTATTGAGACTCTCTCAGGATTAAAGCTTGAATTACATAATGAGATGAGCTAATGGTCTGGATTGTGCTGGTTTGGCCATAGTTCACTCTGGCAGGCTCAACATTAACCATATTTCACTGACTGCCAAAGTAAAGAAAGACAAAAAACCAAGACCAGCAGGTAGCATTTCAAGACTATATTTAAAGAAAAAAAAATGTTTCCCACCCACAACTCACAGATTGTCTACTGAGAAATCGATAGAGTTAAATAACTCATGTCAATTTTGGGCACCGTTTACATTTTATAGGCTTGGATTTTGATTCTTATATTGATTTTATGTTGATATAAATCCTTCACTTCAAAGAAGCTACTTGATATAAGTCTGTAAAAGAACATAATAGGACCTATTTGCTTTTGTCAAAGGTCTTTTGACTTCAAACCAGCCTAAAACAGGAATGGTCAGAGGACTCCACCATCAATTGTAGGAGTACTTAATTTCATTATTTTAAGTATGTGTCACATAATTACATTACTAAGACAAATTCATTCTGCAGGTTATGTAGGTGTTAATTGCAAATAAAAAGAAGCCAAATGAAGAAAGTTCAAAAAAGATGTAGATCTTGAAAGTGAGTAGAATCTAATTTGGGTAACTCAGTACTTATATAGAAGAGAAAAATAAGTAAATTGGATCAGATATTCAAACTGTTCCTCTTATGTCCCTTAGAGCAATGACAGTATATGTGTGTGGGTGTGTCTGAATACATATAGAAATAAAGATGTATGTGCTTATGTGTGTCTGTAGACACATTATATATTTATATGTTAAATCAGGAAGATCAGTGGAACTGGGTAGAAAAAAACCCGCAAAACTGTCGCAGCTCAATTCCTTAAGTCTTTGCTCCATCTGAACACAAAAGTACAAATGAACCTTAGTCAGTTTACCATTTGGTAATGACATTGGTGCTTCTCTTAAGGGAAAAGGCAATTTTTTCTTGAGGGATTGAGAATGAGAAATAGCAGATCAAATTTTTGAAAAGTATTAATGAAGAAAGTTTCAGTTTAAGTCTTTTGAAAGTAAAATCCAGTTTTGTGACTTCAGAAGTATATGATAACTTTTTTTAGGGTTCATAGAGCATTTCTCATGCCATAAGCAGGTTTTGCACAGGCACCTGCTGGACATCAGGAATGTGCAGCTGTTTGACAGCTTTGCCACGCGCACTTGGAAGGAGCTGAAGGCTTCTCATGCCCAGAGCTGGATTGAGTCAGAGGGTCTGTTGTCATTAGCAGATGCTTGTTCTTCAAGGTTTTCACAATTTATTCCTTTCTTCTATACTCTCAGTACTTGGGAAATTTGAACAATGTCCTCTGTATGTAATTGGAATAAAATCACATGTAAAATTATAGGACACTACAGTAAAATGATATATTTAATCTTTTTCTGTCAACTTGTACGGTTCAAATATTGCCTCTCCTACTGTTCCACCTCTTTTCACCAAGTCCTGCCTCTTTTCTGTATTGCATGGCTTATATGTTTTTTTCCAGTCCTGGTCTTTATAAAGCTTATTTTCTTTTCCCCTCATCTTTTTTTTTTTTTTTTCCCTTGTCTATCACACAACACAGGTTTATACTTACTGCTTGCTTTGAAAATGGGCCTTGGGTAAGGACAAAAAGTCCTCATGAGGGCAACTAGTAATAGTCTGTAAGCCTCCCTTTGAAAGTTTTTTTTCATATGTCACCCGATACAGCTGTACCTGCTTTTGGTTAGATAGCTTGTGAAAAAACCCTGGATAGGTTTGTCTTGCAGAAAAAAATCATGCTTTATAGACTTGTCCATAATGAGGAAACGGAGAGAAGAAGAAAGTGTAAGAGACATTGAAGTTTATTTTAGACATCTTGTGTGTTGCCAATATCATTCTGTGTAATGAATTTTAATATTCATTACCTCAAGTTCAGGAATTCACAGGTGTTTACAATACTAAAAATGAGCTAGCACCAGCTTTGGGGTGCAGTGACAGAGCTTTAGAGCTGTGGAGAGGGAATATTCTTTGCTCTACAGATTTGTTTCAGTAGGATCTCAGGAGATGCTGTAAGAAGAACTGATGGCCCCATGTTAACTGCTTGGAAATGCTGCTACTCAGCTGTGTTACACTATCAACTTGCATTCTTTACCATAGTTGTTGTGTTTTGGAAGAAAAGATTACTTGTTGAATAATTAACCCACTGTATATTCTGCTATTGTGTTCTCACCTTGGAAATAGTGACTTTTTCTTATTATAAGGAAGGTTAGAAATTAAAAAGTGTTTCAAACCCATCTGTAATAGCAATGACACAGCTGAAGTCTTGTCACACAGGACTTTTTACTCTCAACAATTTGAGTGTTTGCTGGAGGGCATAATGTCATTTTTGCTGGCAGTCCTGTCAGTGACTGGTACACAAAAACTAATGTAACTTTCTAATACCAATGAATATTCATTGGTCTTGAAAGATAATGATGGTCAGAACGTTGAAGGACAGCCACAGCTCAAAGGGGAGATAATGACAGAATGAGACTTTGGGTGTGAAATTTTCGTCAGTTTTTCTAGGAGGCAAGATGTTGTATTAAGACAGATGAATGCTTCACAGAAAAAAGTATGACATTCAGGAGAATAGAAAAACAAATGACTACTCATGGATTGCATGCCAGTTATTCCATTAATGATTCTTGTAACTATGATCATGTCTTTAAAGTTTTAAACTATGTCTCCCTGTGGCTAAAAAGGGAGAAGGAATGAGCTAGATTGCTGGACTGTGATTATTCCTGGTGCTGAATAGCTAGCGTACAACTGGCATGATAATGGCGCAGTCAATTAGCATTTTTTGAGACATATCTGGGCAAAAGTTGAGATATTTTATACACCAGGGACTATTTCCAAAATTAATATGCACAAGGCTAAATGAGGTTTTGTTTCTCTCCTCTCAGGACAGGTCTCCAGAACTTCAGTGTTCCAGGAGTTTCTCTTAATCCATAATTTAGTGAAGTAAAACACAAAACACCAAAAAAACAAGGACCATCAGTTTCACACTGCTAAAATGCCACTATGAGGGGCTGTAAAGTAACTCTTAAAATATTTCAGACCTTTAAACTTAAAAGTACCAGCAGGAACAAGCGCCACGATTCAGCACAAGGTTCTATTAGAATGGACTTAAAGGATGCTCAGGACCCAGCACACTGCAGCATCAATGTAGCTTTCTGGGCTCCTTTATTTAGCTGTGGGTGTGTAGTCTTGAGGACTTTCTATATTTCTATGCTAAAATGTTTATTAAAATGCCCAACTCTTCGGTAGATTTCTTATCTTCTCTTGTGCCCTAGCACGTGGGTAATTACGCTATTTTATTACTGTTTTTTTAATTTTAGTTGTTGCATATGTATTTATTCAGTTTTAGGTAATCTTTAGGTGTAAACATCCTTGCAAATTTCCCAAAATATGTAAGAACTGATTTTTACATTCCTCCTTTTTCCCCCTACACCTTCCTTACTCTATTCTCAGTGAGCACAATGCTGACATTTTAACTATAGTATGCTCTTTATCACTTTCCTTTTTGTATGTTGGCAGTACTTTGCATACCAGCATCACATGTTCTCTATTCCTGGATGAGCTCATTGCTCTCTACCCTTCATTGTCTTTAGTCTTGGCTAAACAGCATTATAGCAGTTCCCCTCAGTAGCACTTTTCTTCCTAGAATGAGAGATCTAGCTAACACTGACTGGTCTGGTAGCTTCTCCTAGACTTGGCCTTGCAGCTCAGAAAATGTCATTACCGGTGCTTTAGATAGAAATAAAAAAATCTTTTCATGTAGAAGAATATTTCCTGACTACTATCCCCTCATTTGCCAACATGTGATACAGGGGAACTGAGCTGCATTACCATACCTATAGAAAGAGCAATCATAGCAGTCCAAGCTGCCTTGACTGCCAATATGTCTTAGTAACCTTTTATATTATAGCGGTGTTGTTACTGCCACAATAGGTTAGGGTATGTCACCATTTCTATTATGTTTGAAACCACATTTTTCAGAGCTTTATAACTTTCGTACTGTGATAAACACTGAACTGAATCTTTATATATGGTTTGTCAGATAACATAGATGAAGACATAGTGGCTGGAACTTGGGTGGTATATTACAACAAAATGGTCAAAAAAAGGCAAGAGCAGGTAGATTTCTCTCATTTTTGATAGTACGAAATTTAAACCTTCTTAAAAGAACATAATGTCGACTCTGAAGTTAGGCTATTTTTGATCCTGTAAAGAAGATTCCTGTGCCATCTGAGTGAAGTAAAACTAAAATCCAAGAGCTCTTAAGACCTAGCATAGTATTACATTTTTACCATTCCTGTAGATTAAACAAGGAAGTTATTCTCTGCTGGGCAATACTTCTTGCAAGAGCTGGCAGAACAACACGTTCAGAGTGTGTGAGGGTGGTTCTGAGGCATGTCTGGCAATACTGAAGGAATGCTAACAGGCAGACTGTCAAAGAAATAGGAAAACTGCATACCTGATGAAATAATGTGAATAAGCTCTTTTAAGAGGGTCATGGCATTCCTCCATCCCATGGGTACCTCTCTGTAGTTTTCTGTGCAGTACACGAACTGATACAATAAGCCAAGATTACAAATATGTAGCTCTCCCCATCAAAGATGACAAAGCAAGTTCTTCTAGCTAAGGTATTAAATTTAATTCATAAATTCAGGTAATATTTGGAGAGGGGGGGAAAAAAAGACACCAAAACAAGGCCATCAGTTTGAAGCAGCATACTTGGATATCATGTCACCAGGGTAGCTATCCATGTCCAGTCATTGAGAAGTAAAATCCTGCAATCAAAAATCTGATAGATGAATGCTTCCTCCTGCCAGAAACTCTTGCCACCTATTCCATCATGTCTTTATGTATCCTCATGTCCCTATGACAATTCCCAGCTGAGAGAAGGAGCACTCAGCTTGGCTTCTCTGTGTTTGGATGTGTTCATACCCACATCCTGAATATCCATCAGTATCTCAGAGTATATTCAGGGCAGCAAATGAGTTCCAGCATTAAATAAAAGTGAAAAAATGTCTGTCTGCTCACACCTGGATGATGCAAACCTTAAACTGATAGTTCTTTATTTTTCCAAGATTTGATTTTATTTTTTTAAGTAAAGTTAAATAGACAACTGCAAGACACAGCTGATTATAAGGACCATTATTTAAACTGCAAGAGTGTCCCAAACACACTGGCAAGATTATAAGTGTACAAACTTTTCAAGAATTCATGGGGAGATGTCCTTCCCAGTGGAGATGAAAATCCTCACATGATATTAGAGGACTTCTTGAGATTCACAGGCATTATCACGTAACAATAAACAGCAAACATTAGTAATAAACTTTTAAAACTTATCTATACTCATCTTTCACCTTATTCAATTGCCTTGAATATTTCACTATTTGATTATTTGATATTAAATATTAAACTTCCCTGCAAGTCCTTGTGTAAATTTAACTTTACATTTATGAAGCGCACACTGTTTCTAAAACGTGAGTATTTAAACCAAAAGTATTGCATGCTTATGTGAGAAAAGAAAAAACACAGTGTTACTTTGAGCAATGACAGCCAAGCAGTAGAGATCACATATAACCCAGAAGTCTTTTCTAACTCTCGAACTCTCATGCACAGTCCAGCCTTGAGTCCACGTATATATATATATATGTGTATATATACATACACACTGTTTGATAAAAGTTTGTCTCCATTTTAGTGGAAATGATTTATAGAAAATAATTTTTTACTGACAAAAAGTGCATTGGCATTTGAAAAGCAAATACAGAACCGAAATTAATCAAATAACAGAAATATAACCTGTGTGTGGAACCAATCAAAATTTCCTGGCTTTATAATATTTTAGCAATTTGTCTACAAATTAATGACAAGCAGAAATCATTCAGAGAAATTGAGTGTAAAGCGAAGAATAAATGTATATTTTGCATACATTTACATATGTTTTGCAGCCTACTACAGATGGTGTATAAACTGAGAGATAAACTTTAATTATATAGATATTGAACATTATTCACCCATTCTAGCAATCATCTGAATTTGCAGTAGTCTTTGCATAAAAAGTTTAATCTATCTATGCAGGAAGAAAACAGTGTAATAAAAACATCAAAATAAAAAACACTGATATACTCAAACCATAATTTTGCATAACATATTAATGAGAAATTATCATTAATGAAAATCTAATAATTAAAGAAACAACAGAGAAGTAAAGAGAAAATAGAGCAGCTGAGAAAACCAGTAATGTGTGTTTATAAGATTTGTACAATTATGTTTGTTTCTTAGATTTAATTACAAGGTTTGATATTAGTATACATCATTTTTATTGAACTGGAAGGAAAGCTTTGCTCAATATATTGTTCAAAATATTAAGTTGTCCTTGAACTTCTGTGTGTTTGTCACCAAGGAAATATACTCCTGGGTTATGACTGTGATTTACAGAAACCAAATGTAATCAGATTATTTCTTGAAAAGTTATATTGTGTCTGTTGATATTTATAAAATAAATAAATCACGCTCTGCATTTTTGCAGGGGAGAATCACAGTGGTTCAGAATCACTTCAAAAGCTGGATTGATGTCAATAGAGAAGGTAAAAAATGCTTATATACACTTACTAATTGAGATGACAGCATAGTAAAATATTAAAAATGCATTATTGTTCCTAATTTCCCCAATTCTTTCCACTATTAGTTTAGCATCAAAGATGATGGTATTCTGTACTCTTATTGATTAATTTTTCATATCCAGAACATTTGTTCTGAACCTGTTAAAGAGTCTTTAATTCCAACACCATATATTTTAATTGCAATATTATTGGAAAAAACATCTGAATAGTGAAGCCTTGGATATCTCTTGGAATTTTTTTTTTCTGAGCATTGAGCACTAGAAAAATCATCATATGAATATTTTACAAGACAAATATTTCCCAAATATATATTCACTTTCATTCTAATAGTGCTTATTGAAAAATATTGATCGGGAATCCAAACAATGAAAGATCAAAAAATACATTTTATCACACTTCCATTCAGCATCACCTATAGTTCACCGACACAGTCTGGGCACAAAAGCAATATGTGAATCAAAACATTAGACAAAATATATGACTACATTTCATTAAATATTTGCCTAAATTTCATCAGGTGTTTTCCTTACATTTTTATTTAGCAAGATGATGGGAGACCCAATATTTTTTTCTACATTGCATTTTCTGAATGTCATTTTTGCCTTGAAATTTCATCAATGCTTGAACATTTAAAATTAATTCATGTGCAAAATGAGAAATCACTTGAGTACTACATGTAGATCAGAAAAAGATGCTTGTACCATGTGCAGCTTTTTTTATTATCAGAAATCTGTTCCCAAGATCTCAGTTTTTTGTCCCAACCCAGTATTTATTTATTCATCGCAATATATACAGGGCTATGCAATCATTTATTTGCAAAGGCTTGTACTAATCCTCTTGCATCCACAGGCTCTACTTTGCAATCTCAGCACATCATTTAGTGTGCACAATGAAAATCAGTCATTATATGTTGTGCCAGGGGACCAGCACATTCTATGTGCTGCTGTGTGCCGGGCGACCCTGAGGGTGATGCCAGCTGTGTGCTTAATCATTACTGGATGCCTCTAACCTTGCCATTACTGATGTTAGGTTCTTTCAATCAATTTCTTCAATAAAAAATGCAGTGTAGTGTAAAACTGCTAAGTGTCAAACATTTTAATATCAGTTATACATAGAGGCATGTATTTAGCTGAAACAGGTGTTGGTGACGCATTCTATCCCAGTAGTAATTGGAAGTCAAGTCCTGAAGGTTTTCAAAGGTCTAAGCTGCTGATAAAGGCAATTATCAGAGTTTTTTACCTGATGTGCATGCTTCCATGAAGTGGTAGTGACTTTCCCTGAAAATCTAATTTCAGCTGCAAGAACTAAACCTGCACTATGTTGATGTTAATATTTCATTAAATAGAGATATGAAAATTTCTGAATCTATTAGACTATAAAACACAATATTGATATCATTTCTTGACCATTAAAGATTCAGAGCTATGTTGAATCTTGTAACCACTATGCTTCTTTGTGAGGTTTTTTTTCAATAAGCCTTTGGGTTTGTTTCGGTATGAAGTATTCCTGGGATCAAAGGGTATACCTGGCATAAGAGTGCTCAGGAGGCAGGTAATATTACATTGAGAACATTTGTGGGCGCTCATTTTGGCTGATCTCAAACACTCAGCCTTTGTGCAACTGGTGTAGTTACAGTCTGGGTGGAGGCTTTTTGGAGATCAGTACAAGGGCTACCATGCCCATCTCCTCATTCGAGAGCTGAGAGAAAGACTTGTCACTGTGCTTAATCTCTACAAAACAGAACAGTGCCACCAGTTGACAAGGAGCTCTCTCTATTTCTAGGAAATACTATGGTTGGTAATTTTTGAAGAAAATTTTCTTCTTTTATGTCACAAGCAATATCTGAAGGAAAGTTTAAGAAAACGTGTCAAGTTTTGAAAACTAGAAATCTTTGGAAAATACAATTCACTCTACCTCAGGATATTAACATTGTATTGACACAGGGGCAATTTCTGTGCTGTTCCCATCAGTTATCTGATAGGAAATTCTGTGTAAAATTATTTTTAATGATTAATTTCAGAAAGGCCAAATTATTTTTCAGCATGTATAGTACAAGCAAGGCTGCAAGTGTTTAATAAGTAATTAAAACCTACATGAAAGATGAGAACTTGGAGATACAACTGATTCCCCATAAAATGTTTTATTAATTGAAAGGCTAACCAGATTGTCAGACTGTATGAATATCTGCATGAAGACCGGAACAGCTGTTTAAGATGCTGCATGGGTGATTAAACACTTGCTTTTCTTGTTGCATCACATCAAGGTCAAAGTCCTTGTCCTCACCCTCAAGACTTGTTGCAAATGTGTTAGAATTCAGTTCCTTTTATTTTTTATTATTTATCTTGGTTTTCCTGCCTTGCCTCTTCCAATGTAGTTACTTGTCTCTCGGAGGTATCATCTGTTTTCTCCCTCTTGCATGGTCAGCAGTAACCCTGGTAAGACATCCATTGCCTTATAAAGCTGCCCTGACAGCTTCCAGCTGGCCAATACTTCAAAAGTGGTGAAAAAAGCATATCAGCATATGCTTGACTTCTAGTTTGGTGATACAGTACATGATTGCATACTTGTACCAGCAGTTGTCCTTTTACGTTGTAAACACTTTGGGGCTTCTGGAGTAACATACACATTTAACTTCAGAATAGAAACTTCTCAGTAAGAAAATAAATTATTAAGGTTGCAAAATGAAGGATTCAAAAGGTACAATACTCCTCAGTTCGCTTCATTTTCTCAGCAGATTGTACACTTCAGGATGCAGACTTTTATTACGTGATCACAAATTTATTTTTTTTGCACAGTTGCTCCTTTAACTATATGTTATACATATGAAAAAACTTATTTATTGGACAACAGCCAACTACACTGTGAAGGGAAAAAGCTTTTCTGTTTGAGTTAACACAGAAATGTTATCTTGAAGTTAAACACATATATACATTTCACACAATATATCAGGATATGTCCTGATTTGACCTCATTACTTTTTTGAGAGTGTCTTCCTCCATTTAAAATGTAATGATCCCAATATTATGTTTATTTGGCTTCTTAGGCTGCACTTGTTCTTAACTCCTCCTCAGGATATAGAAGGGTAAAAACAATTACTAATGAGTCAACAGTATTAAAAATTCTTACTGTAATGAATAGTTTGAGTGAGAGCACAGCAGAAACTTGTATTGGAGGATCTAGCTCCTGCCTGAGATGGGAACCATTTGTTCCATTAAAATAAGAAGCAGGAATGCAGTTGGTTTGCTAATCACAAACACTGGACGGTTGTCTCAGGGAAAAATTGCTCAGTCCACACAGTTTAACCTAAATCAGAATCAAAGCGGTTTATTGATTTATTAACAACATGCAATTAACCAGCAATCAGTGAACCACGTAAGCAAGAGCAATATTTGCGGTGCAACAGATAAACCACAATACAAGAGATAAAACAGGGTATTAGATGCTTATAAAGTTTAATATGCATTTATTAATTTCTACCCAACCATAATGCATCCTAGAATGTTCTGTTTGCTCTGTGGAGAAGGACCTGGAGGTCCTGGTGGAAAACAAGCTGTCCATGAGCCAGCAGTGTGCCCTTGTGGCCAAAAAGGCCAATGGTATCCCCGAGTGTCATTGGAAGAGCACTGCCAGCAGGTTGAGGGAGCTGACCCTGCCCTTCTACTCAGCACTGGCAAGGCTGTATCTGGAGTGCTGTGTCCAGTTCTGGGCTCCTCAGCACAAGAGAGACCTGGAGCTCCTGGAACAGGTCCAGCTGAGGGCAGCAAAGATGATGAAGGGACTGAAGTGTCTCTCTTATGAGGAAAGGCTGAGGGAGGCTGTTCAGCCTTGAGAAGAGATGTCTGCAATGGGGTCTCATCAGTGCCTTTAAGTATCTGAAGGAAGGGTGTCGAGAGGATGGATCCATGCTCTTCTTGGTGGTGCCAAGCAATAGGGAAGAGGCAATGGGCAGAAACAGGAAGTTCTGCCTGAGTACAAGGAAGAACTTTTTTACTTTTTAGTGTGTGGGTGACCACGCACTGGAATAGATTGCCCAGAGAGGTAACTCCAGAGAGTCTCCCTCACTGGAGATATTCAAGAACCATCTGGACACAATCCTATGCAATGTGTTCTAGAATGACCCTGCCTGAGCAGGGAGGTTGGGCCAGATGACCCACTATGGTCCCTTCCAACCTAACCCATTCTATAATTCTACACTAATCCCAATAGTCAACGTTTATTCTCCCATCAATGTGGTTTATGTGCACATCCTCTCCAAGGAGTGTGGGTTCCTTCCCTGCACACCTCTTCTAGGGGAGGGTGTTCCAGGTCTGAGTGTGCCCCAGAAGTAGTGCAAAAGCTCCCCTACACCTACATGTCACTGAGGTGTAAGTCCCATGTTCTGCCTCCTGTCCTGTCACCACTAGCTGGCAGTGTCTCTCTAGGCTGAGGAAGCTGTGATGCTGGCAAGGCAACTTCTGGCAGGTTCAGACCAGGGAATTTAATGATTCACATTCATGGGAAGACAGGAACACTGTCTGCAGACCAAAAAGCCAAAAATAAAATAAACAGCAAAAATCCCAGTTTGTTTGCTGTGTGATGAATTCATGGAAATGTCCACTGACAGTTTTCACGTCTCAAATCCAAATAATATAATATGCCTTCTGTGCATATTTTAACATTTTTCATCTAACAGAAACTTTCACTTTTCAGTCATGGTCTTAAATACGTAGTTAGGGGTGGCATAATAGAAATAGAAAATGTGGCTGTTTAGATACCATCTAGATAGGGAAGTTAGGATGCAGTGAACTTGAGAGTCAATTTACAACGCAATAATGACTTTCATTAGCAGGTACAAGGAGAGATGCTGTGTGCCTCCATAAAGCACAAATAGCAAGCACACTTCATGTTCACGTCTCATCTTAGCACTGTAAAGGATTCTGTAGTTTCTTAAATCCCACTGACGACATGTGGTACCTTTGTGTGTTATTTATTGCAAAGGAGAAGAAAGCAACAACTGTGATGAAATTTTATTTTAGAAGTACTAGGGAAAATGTATGAATACACAAGCTCCAGGTTGGACACTCCAAGCAAAAGTAAATCTTTGATAGCTCAGGAAAGGACAGGACTTTCCATAACTGAAGCCTACCACAGGATGTAACTGTTATTAACATAACTAGTGAACAAAAAGATGCAATTTTATGACATCCAGTAGGAGATAAAACTCACATTTCATTTGGTGATTTCTTAGTTCTTGTTAGGTACCTAAAGAAAGGAATAACTGATGTGGGAGCATCTTGCAGAATAACTTTCTCCCAAAATGACATGTGATTACAGATTTTTTAAAATGAAAACATGAAACTATTTATAAGGATGTATCTAAAATACGTAAATCAAAGCACTATTAGTTTACAGAACACTTAAACAATGTATTAAGAGACTGTACTTTATTTGCAAAACATGGTAAAGACTACTGCTGACAGACTGAACAGACTATTATTTTGATGATGACTGCTGTTGGTAATAGCAAGTGGAACCATCATCATCATGTAACTTGAACTATATGTATAAACCGTATCCAGATGATATATGTCAAAACCTAGACAACAGATTAGCTTCAATCTGGCGCAACAGTCAACAATGCCCGTGTGCTTTCATTGTGAGAAACAATCTTTCATGCATTGCTTGAAGATCAATCTTTTAAGAAGCTGCAGCAAACTGGGGGAAGAAAGAAGTGAAAACCTCTGTGCAGAAACCACAGAGAATAAAAGATGGTCTTTGTTCAAACTGTGGATTACAGTATAGAGTTTGCAAAGAATCTATGAATGCTTAATTAATCAGGCACAAATTGAGCATTAAAACTAGAGTTTTCTAGTAAGTGGGGAAAAAACCTTTAAACAACCACATGATATGGCTTTTACTATTCTTGCATAACTACTAGAAATGAAGAGGGAGGTTCCAGAAAGCTTCACTAACATGAGAAATGCAGTTTTCAACTTTGAATATGATTAGATGGGAAGCTGTAAGAGAGCAGATGACATATGCTAAACCTCTGCCTGACAAAAAAGGGATCATGTACAGTATGAGAAAGAGAGTGATTCAGAAGGAATAGCAAAGTATAAAGCGCCTACCGGTTAGATTATTTACAATATATTAATATTATTTACAATATAATTATTATCAATCTAGACTTAAAGGTACCCAAAACTGCATGGAGCACTCCCAGTACTATTTCTCAAGTGACAAAAAGATTTGCATTCCTCAGCCTGACGGCTACACAGTTGCCAATTCAAGAGTGTTAGAGAATGTGGGTGTCTTTCAAGGTCGAAGAAGATACAGGAATGGCAGCAATGAAGAAATCTTCCTATACAATTAATCAGAATGATAGGCCTATATAGTGTCTTTGCTGAGGAGAACATCTGTATTTATTTTATGATTCTGAGGGAAAAGGATTCTGCAAGAGCTCTTGACTCCCCTTTGAGGCTGTACCATGCCTTGCACTCACTCATGGGAGAAGTCTATTGTGACTGAAACTTTGTATTACAAACCTTGAGTTCTCTGAGAGTATTTGACATCCAGCAGCATGTGAGTGAAGATGAAAAAAAGGGAGCCAGAGCCCAAGAACTGAGTAACAGTGTCCTCAAATCATCTGTCCTGACATAGTAGTAAGTCAAATTTGTGTAGAAGACAAATTTGGATACATAATCTATTTCATTATTTTTCCTCCCTGCTCATCATGCCCAGTCTCATAAATCAACTAAGCTCCAAACTCTATTTCATTTTCAAGAGATCTGTTGATTTCTTTTCACTGAAATAGCTTTACATCTGTGGGCAACTATTTTCACTTCATTCACCTACAGAAGAGGGAAACTGGATTTACTGATTTTCAAAATGAGAAGTGGACCTGGTAACTCATTTTCCATTTTCTTATCACTGACACGTAAAAAACCATGGGAAATGGAAGTCTTGCACCTTCATAAACTACAAAATGCCTGCTGAAGACATAGCATGTTGTCTGATGTGTTGCCAATTATCTTCAAGAATGCAATGAAGTGATTTTGCATGAAACTGTGGTGGGTTGACCTTGGCTGGCTGCTATGTGCCCACCAAATGGCTCTATGACTCACCCTTCTCAGCAAGACAGGGGAAGAAAATAGGATGAAAAACCCATAGGTCGAAAAAAAGGCAGTTTAGTAAAGAAAAGCAAAGACCACACATAGAAGCAAAGGAAAACAACATAATTTATTCTCTACTTCCCATTAGCTGGCAATGCCTAGCCACTCCCCGGGAAGGAAGGCCTCTGTATGTACAGTGGTTGCTTTGGAAGACAAATGCTTGCCTTCCCTCCTTTCCCATCCTTCTCTTAGCTGTTGTTGCTCAGTAGGATGTCATATGGTATGGACCATCTCTTTGGTCAGTTTGGGTCAGCTGTCTTGGCTGTATCCCCTCCCAGCCTCTTAACCACCACCAGCCTACTGGCCTTTGGGGATTTGGGTTGCAGAGACAGCCTTGATGCTTTATGAGCATTGCTCAGATGTAGCCAAGACACTGGTGTGTTATCAGCACTACCCTAGGTACAAATACAAAGCACAGCACTCTAAGGATGAATTAACATGGCTGAAAATAAAAGCCAATCTCAAGATTTACTTATCATGATCACAAAGAAACCACATTGTACACAGAGACATTAATAGTGAAGTGGATTAACGGATAGAATAGCACCCACACCTGTTCTTTAGTACAGCTCTAGATGAGATATTATTGTAAGTCATTCCCGTTTCTTGGATAAAACACTGCCTGCAGGAGCCGGTGGCAAGAGCACCTGAAGCTTTCCTAGAAGTTATTCATGGAAGTGGTGTTAGAATATTGGTTTCTCAAAGCACCTGCAGACAACAACAAGGCTTGTTTACCTGGGGAGATGGAGGTGTTCTGGACTAAACCAAATCCCAAGGGATCCTGCAACTTTTACCAACATCCAATCTCTGTAAACTTTAAAGGAATTCTAGGCAGTCACCTGATATTCTCCCTTGGGCTGTGGTTAAGCTTGCATAACCAAATTTGTTTTGAGTGAGACATTTCAGAAAGCCTGCATAACTGACATTGTTCAGTGCAGCTTTGTTTTACTGAAAATCATTTGTCATCCCAAAAAGATAAAACCTGCAGTTGCTTAGATAAAATTTCTTAATATGAAAGTTTTGTGCAAACTTTCAGCTAGCATTTCAAATATGTAACCAGGGTATGAATGAAGGGCACAATGAGCTATCGCTCTTTTGAGATCAGCAACCCAGCTGCGTGTTACATCTCATCCATCTCTGCAGATGCTGAGACAGATGAAACACTGCAAGTCAACTGAAGCAAACAGCAGCTTTTCTATTTTGCATGCTCATCTTAAATTAATATCTCTGCTGAGTTTGTAAACACTCCCTGGAAATCAAGGCAAATATTTCCCACCAGGAAAAAAATACATGATCAGTTAAAAGCTTTTGGTCTACTGGGGCAGTGGACCTTTCAAACTATAATAAAGGTACAAAGATAAGTCTTAAGGGAATTAGGTAGTTTATAATGTCTGCGAATTCAACTAATTTATCAGTATGTAAGACATTTAACAATCACCACACAGGAAAGCATGTTGGAGTAAGTAATCTGATATGCAAAAAAGAAATTAATTTTACTTTGACACCTCTTCTTTAGCTCAGAAATTATGATCTGTGCCCTAGGCTATCAGACATCAATGTACAAAATTATTCACAAAGGGTTTATGGTTCAAGTGGTAAATCCAGTCATTTGCAAAATGTTGACCCAAGTGAGTCGGCACAGAAAGCTTGATCTTTCAGTGTGATGAAAATGTAATTTTATGGATGTCAAGTTGAAGTTCAAAAGTGACATATAGTGTCATACAGATAAATAGTTTTGCTAACAGCAATGCCATACTTCATAAGTACTTGTCTGGCCAATAGTAACTACTAGGATGATAGAAAATGCACATTTTATCTCATTTAACAACTCATGTGAGTTACCAGAATTAAAAATCAAGATAGGCCTTTTAAAGAATTGGTTTTAACTCTGTATTTCATTTATGTGTAATGAATATCTATGGAGATTTTTTTAAATTATTCTTGTCATTACTATTATTTTATAGGTACCACTTTCACAAGATTAAAGGTAATTTGCAGTCACTTCATTTTTGAATCAATGACAAATTGAAATCTGAAAATGCTGTGTAGAATTATTGCATTAGATAGACTGTAGTTGCTAACAATCAAAAGTGAAATGAGGGATCATTTTTATTACTCTTCCATTTTTCCTGTGAGGGCATTATTACTCCATATAATTTCTTTTTTCTCCCTCAAATAATTTCATATATAATGAAAAAGCATATGAAAAGTGGTATGTAGAGCTTTCTGGATAGTGCAGAAGAATGTAACTGCCTACTGTTATTTTATTTATGACAAAGAAGTAAAATGTGGCAATTCCTTTCTTTGGTTATCTGTTCCTATTTGAAGCAACTAGGTAAAGCCAATCTTCCAGTCAAAATGTAGTCTCTCTAGGCTATTTCTGATGTATCTTGAGGAGGTCCAATTAATATTTAGGACTGAGTTTTTCTATCTATATTGAAAGATGTTACATACCCTAAATCTCATACTTCTGAGTAAGTGAAGATAGTGAAGAGATTTGAGTCCAAATGACTCAATCTCATTCTGACTTCACACACGTTAAACACAAAAACACACAGACCTGTTACCTAATCTTTTCCTTTCTGTACAATTTACAGAAATGATGAACCCGTGTAAGAAGATCCAGTGTGAATTCTGTCCTAGGTATGACTATGGGAAACTCTAGAGTATGTAGGGTCTGGACCTGCCTTTTCCATGGAACTTCTCCATGTGGCTCATCCTAAACACAGTGGTGTGGAACTTCAGGTTGCACCTTGCACAACCATTTAGAGAGAAGGGTTGTTATTGTCTCTCTTTCCACCGTCACAGTTTGCATGCTATCCATACATAGTAGACAAAACATTTCTGTTCTTCTTCTTTGTTTCTTCCCCCAAAATACTGGTCTCGTTCCTTTTTTTTTTCTCTTTTGTTATGTGACATTAAAGAAAAAAATAAAGATGTAAAACATAACAAAACAGGAAAACAAAGGGGGGAAAAAAAGGAGAAAAAACCCAAATGTTTTTTGGATCCAAACAAAATTGAGTTTAGTCCTAATGTGTATGCTAATAGAAACCTAAACTTAATCTTTATGGTTACAGAAGTAGATAAGTAAATATCGCCAGCAGCAATCATCAGTTTCCTTATTCTTATGCCCTTGGCCAACACATGAGTTAACAATGGCCCTCAGTGGCGGTCCTGTCTAGGACTAAGTTATCCCTATGTAGGATTAATGACTTCTAAGAACCATAAAATATGAACTCATGGCTATCTTCTCCTCATCACTCTTAAAACTCTACCTTCCATACTGACTGTATCTCTATTTCTCCACAAAAGTTTTCAGCCTCCTATGATTGCCTGAATCTACAAAAACTTTTTGAGTTACTCCTCCCCAGTTTTTGGAGGAAGTAATTTTAATTTCTTGAAGAGCTTCTATGCAGGCAAAGTAAGATGAGCAGAATACAAATGTCACTTGGGATTTTTTCCCAGGCCAGCATTCAGACTGGGGATAAAGATGTTTTTTCACATACATCTACTTCTTCTGCAATAAACATTTTCTGAAATTTTGTTTCCTAACTGACCTAATATTTCAGCAATGCCTTTATTTCATTCACCCTTTTAGTTTGATATCTTTCAGACATAACCACAAAAATATAATAGAAAATGTGAATATGTTTCTGAGCATGTAAGATATTTTTTTTGGCCTACTTTCCTTTTCTGTTCTTGTCTTCTCTATATTAAGCACTGAAATCCACATGGGTTCCTACCTACATGTTTGGTTCTTTCATGCCTGCCCCAGGACCTTCGTGTGAATGTGCAAAATAAAAATATGTGAAGCAATCCTACAAAATGCTCAGATAAATGCAAGAGTAAATTAAAAAGCAGGAATTGCAGTGGGATGCAAACATCGCAACTTATATGGCTCTGCAAAGCTTACTGACTCAGATATATCATTTGGGTACCTCTGAGTCTGTAAATCCCATCAGTCCTGCACCAAACATCCTCTAGAATGTTTTCAGAGTACTCCAAAACAGCTGATTTAATATTTCTGAGTCTAATGCACTTAGCTAAGTGATTCTTTGGATGTTCCATCTATTAGTGAAGTTTTCTCACTAAAATATATTTTTCATAGAAAAGCAAAACTACTCTAAAAATCTCTGATACACTGCACTAGACAGTTATTCCACATGACCCCAAAACATCAGTGTCAGTTAGGAATTGTCACAGTGTCACTGGATTTCCAGAACCAGTCTTATTCTTCACACTGGTTAAAAAACATTTTTTTTGTAATTTATAGTATATTCTTTTGTGTTTATAAGAAAATTTCAAGAGGAAACAAACATAAAGCAAAAGTCATAGGAAGTCTTACTAAATCCACTTGATTTGTGTATTCAGCTTGTAAAAGAATTACAAGTTTAAATTAGAACTTGTTACAGGTTTTTTGCATTGTAGAGCATTAGTTTTATCACCTTTTTAACACATTTTAACAGCAAAATATATTCTTAACTATTTTTCCAGCACTGAGCTTGCTAACAGCAATCCTCTGTTTTTTAGCTTATGAAAAGCATCAGTCTCAAGGGAGTTCATTAACTAGATGCTCTGCTGGCTCTGTCTCACAGGTTATCTGCCTGTAGCATGAAGCAACAATAGCAGATGCAGTCGAATTGACCTTGCCTTTCTTATTAATATCTATAGCACTATTAAAGGCTAAGAGCATATATATCATGAACTGACTTATATATCACTAAAACTGATCCACCACTATAACACCAAATATTTACCTTACCTAGAGCTACAAGTTATTATATGGTTATTTTGTTGGAGCTCAAGCAAGATGAACTAAGAATTTCTGTTAATTATTAAGCTGTGATAAAAAATATAATTTGCCCTCTTCCAGAGATATCATATGCATATGATCTCTGAGTCCCAGGGAAAACTTCAATTCGTGTGCATATATTCAATGCAAGAAATCACATCAAATGTATCAACTAGAAGTAATCACCAGTCCAGGAAAATGATTAAAATTACTTAAAATTAAGATTTCAGCTTACCATGGTTATTTCTATGCAAATATGCTACCTTTTTTCAACCAACATGCAAGTCTTAATTAAAAGCAGACTAAAGTTTTGAATAGCAAGAAAATGTTAAAATTCATGCTGTAAGCATAATTACTTGAGCCTCAGCTACAAATGAAAATCATATTTTTTGCTTGCTGCACTTGTTTTCCCTCCCCTTTTCTAATAAAGAAAGACATCATACAATGCCCTATTAAATTACACGCTGAATGAGGGCTTGAGAGTATCAGCCAATTTCCTTTATAGTGACTAGCTATAGCAACTCGGAGTGGTATGCTCTATTGAAAATTTATTTCTATATGAAATACGTGTCTTCCAATATACGAGTTGAGTGATTTAATCCTCAGAATATGACATTAAAATTGTGTCACAATTTGCAATGGAAATCATGATAAACACTTTTGTTGACTGAATCTACTCAGCCATATTTGATGGACAGTTTCAGCTCTTCTGAAAGGTGGGTTAATAACTTGGAACTCCTTGGAGGTCAGTCTGATCAGTGTAGATAGTGCCATCTGCTAAAATGGCGCATTCCACATACGGCATATCTGATAGGCCAAACTCATCAAAGTAGGGCATGATACCTGCAAAATTGTCATTGGATGTAGGTGGTCCTTGGACCATAAGAGTGAAGCAATCAAAAATCTAAGACTCTGCATGAGTTGGCTCTCCTTTTAGCTTCATTCTGAGGTAAGGCAGAATTAAATAAGGATCAGGAAAAATATTCAGAGTTTAATACATTTTATTACTTTCCTTCCATATTTTTAACTATCCGAAACAATACTACACTTAACTTGATTTTGGGAACAATTTCAGATGTTCCAAATCTTCACTATTCAGTGAACTTGCTATTAGTTCAAGAAAATCTCTTTCCCTACTTTCCCATTTCCAAATTATATTAACTTCAAGATAGTGTGTTACTAGTTCATAGTCGGACTGTGAGAACTCTGCAGGAACTTTTGCAAAATTCAAGGCATGGATGTCATTTTGAAACAACTGTGTAAAACTCTGACATGTTAGTATTTAACTTAAAACCTGAAGAAGCACTTAATAAACTGAAGAACTCTGATACGGTCAATCTAAAACTTAGTTTTGTTTTGTTTTGTTTTTATTTTTGGTACAGTTCTTCTTAAGCTTGAAATAATATAATTTGATAGTTAAGATTTTCTGAATTAATTGAATGAAATTATAAAATGCTGATTATCAAGTGCTAAAAAACCAACTACTGCCAGAAAGTAAGCTGTTTTCTCTTTGGTTTCTTTTTATGGTCTCTTGTGGCTTGGAGATATGGAATGAAGCTTTGTTGGAACCTACTTCTTGTTTTCAGAGAATTCTGGTTCTGGTGGAACTTCTGAAGTTTCCCTTCCTCTTCTTGAGATATTTTTGTAACGTGTTCAGGAATTATGAAGGGTAAAGCAATCAGAGAACCATCTAATTTATTCAAAACAAACATGTATAATAAATTTAGAGGTATTTGTATTATCTGGCTTTGAGACCAGCTGGTGCAGAGTGGATTCCACAGAGGAGCTTAAAAATATTTAGTGTACCCTTAGATATGAGCATGTTTAATTTAAAAAAATTAAAATGGAAGTGTCCTGAGTAAACAGACAGGCAGATATATTGTTTAGGGAATTTTAAGGTTTAGTTTCTTTAATGCTCCCTTTCTACATGGGATTTCTTGCCTTTTCTGTGTACCTCTGCAGTACATTGAATAGAAGAACTTGTCAATGCTCTTAGTTCCCTTATATTGCTATCATCAGACCAGACTGGGAAGTATAACAAGGATGAGAGACTATGAACTGTACTGACCACAAGTATATAGCTGATCAGTGCTATGGGTGTTCAGCAAATACAGTCTTTCACTCATCCACAGAGACACTGCTGTTGCTGCTCAAAATCTCTTCTGAGATTAGAGTTTGCAAGAGAGACCGCAGGGAAAAATATTTCCTCAGCCGCCATTTACATAGATGCCCACATAGAGAACCCACATCCTCTTCTTAGTATGCACTGAATATGACAAAGATTGATGATTTTAAACCTTTATACAAATTCCCGAGACAGAAATGGAAAAATAAATTGAAACTTTTACCTAATTAAAGTAATGTTTTCCTCATACTTATAAAAAATTACTTGAGGAGGCAACATTAAAATATGTCAAAAATATCTCTTCTTCAAGAGTAGATGTGTCATGTTTCAGTATAAATATTTGAAATACTGAAGTACTGAGTGATGGAATGGAGAAGGAAAAGAAATTCAGTACTAACTTTTTGGCATATTCAATAAATGCTTTTTACTGTTACATACAACAAAGTGTGTGTGGATTTTTGTAGGAAGTTATATAAATAAAAAACTATTCCTAGTCAACCAGCTTAGCCTGGTCTATTTTTTTTCATGAGGTTCGTGAACAGTTCATATGAAAAACAGTAATACAAATAATTACCTGTGAGGGAAAAGCGTTATCTTACTAGAGAGGAAAGGCTACCAGAACAGTTTGATATTCTTTTCTGCAAAGCTAAGATAATATGGAAAAGGTTGTGAAGTTTTGGCAGTAGACTCTTACACAGGTGTACATACAGACAGTTTCTGTTTAGTTTTATGATCCTTTAATCACTAGGACTAATGTACAGTCTTGTCTTTGTCAAGTTCCTTTTCCATAGTCTTAGCTGTGTAAAAGTCACCCTAATGAATCGAAGTCTCCAGAGTTGAAATAATTTAAAAATAGAAAATAAACTAAAATGCCTAGTTAAAATTCTTTCTGGTATCTGAGTTTATTCCTCTGCCAATTATGCATACAAATAACGCAACCAGAGTTTATTGCATTGAGTTTATTTTTGCCTTTCCTAAGACATTCCAATCACAACAAGGTTTCAGAGCTGGTCCCCATGTTCAACACGCTGAATGACATGTTAATTAAGTTTATTTTTTCATTATAAAAGTGCCAGTGTTAACTACTCTGTCAAAAGGATATTGTCATTTAGGCACTAATAAACTATGTGCTGTGTTTTTGGAAAATGTAGGAGAAGAAAAGAGAAATATGTCTACTATTTTTAGGAGGCACTTTACCTCAGCCACTGACATGTTTTACTGATGCATTTGTACATGGTATGTGGATCAGACAAACTTATCAAGACATGCAGTAAAGAGTATCAGTGGAATTGTAAAGGAGATGAATACTGTGAAACATAGTATAACAAAGAAAGGCAAAAAAATGGACTTATGGATTTTATGCATTCAAAAACTTGCCTTGATAAAGACATGACAGTTGTATGTTTATACATTCCCAATAGAAGAATGTTGAGGAAAAGTTTGCCAGCACAGGGCATCAGGTCCTGTGGGAAGCTTGTTTGCTCAATCCAAGCTACGTGCCTGATAGCAGAGGCACAGTGGCCTTGCATAAAGAAAATTAGAAACAGTAAAAGATAGACAAGTAAGTAACAAATAGAGAATATAGGACAGGATGAAGCTTATTACAAGGAGCTATTCAAGCTAAATGAATAAACTAAGCATTGTTAGGCTATGGGCATGAGAACAGATGCTATTGTCCAATTAGAAGCTGTACCTAACTTATGCTCACACGAAAGTGGCGTGAACCCTGTAAACCTCTATAAAAGTCTGTAGATTTATTAATAAAATGGAGCATTGATTATACCTCCATGAGGATTTCATCTTTGACTCCGGAGCTCCGCCGCAATAGAAGAATATACTCTCAAAGTATTGCAAGCAAACGATGAATATCTCCTAACCTGTATTTTTTATTTATATAACAATACCTTCTTATGTGCTACTCTTCACATTTAGAAGTGACGCAGTTTGCATTTAATTTAATAACACCTGGAAATCCTCATTTCTTTTAGGTATTTATCTAGAGAGGTATGGAGAGCAATATTGCCAGGAACACATTATCAAGGAACCAATGATATTTTTTGCAAGGTCATGTGATGAATGGTAAAAAATTGGTCAGGCTTGTTGACCAGAATATCAAACTATTTATTCTGAACATATGCTATAACAATTATTTAGGTACAGCTGTTTGTTTTTCTTGCCATATTCTTCAGTTTATTTGAATTACTTTTTGGTTACACATGATTTTAAATTCTAAGGCTCTCTTTCTTTGTGCAAAGGTTAAGACTGCAGTGGAAAGACAAATGTAGTTAGCATATTGCAAACACTAAAATGGATTCAGGTTGCCCATAGGTTTCTCTGTTTGCTGATTCAGTACTTAGATATAACAGGTCATTTCAAGTGATATAATAAATAAATTATTTTAAAGTTATGTGTAATAATACTGCAGATAGATGTACATGGCATCAGGCTTTCATGACATACAATCAAATGAGTTTGCAAGCTTGCAACACCACATACAAATTGTGACAGAAACATTAAGCAGGCTTAAGGGACACATTAGGTTCATTGTTAAAACATCCTTTTTAACCTTACATTCTTACATCCTTGCCTTACATCCTTACCTTACTCAGTCTGGATAACTTGTCAAACCAAACAATTTTGAATTTTTGAATAAGGAAAAATGACCTTTTGATTAGGAGACAGCATTAGAAGAAAAAGTGTGATAAGACCTCCAAGCAGCTGGCCATTGTTAAAAGGCAGAGGATGTTCCATTTCATGAATAAGCAAGCTAAAAGCACGTTCCCACCAAAGATGACAAACAAACATTTTTAAGAATCAGCTCCACAAAATGAGGATTCATTCATAACCCTCCTTTGCTTACTTTATAAAACAAACCAGACTTATCTCTCTGGTCTGCTCTTGGCAAAATAAGCACTTTCTTCTTATAATTTTAGCAGTCCTGTGGCAGTTAAAAGAACTTTTATTTTTTTTTTGAGCTTGCACATCTAGGAGTGTTCATGCTATACTAGGCTATTTTTACCAATGCTTGCTTCCACAATCTTCTGTACTTCCATATCTCTGCTAGAAATACAGCCTTGTTAGGATTCCTCTTGCTATAAATTGCATCCTTATTACAAAAAAGAAAAAGCAAAGAAAAGCAAAGCCACATAGAACCACTGAATGGCATCTTATTCAAGCTAAGACTCATGGCATGATAAAGTAAGAAGCCTGAGTTTCATCACAGCTGTAGCAGTATATTTTCTAATTTTTTGGCCAAATTTTGGGTTTCAATAGAAGCTATCTGGCCATTGAAGCATATGTGTGAAGAGATTAAACAATCAGTATATGATCTACACAGTATAGGATAGGTAGTTTTAAGAGGCAGAATTCTATCTGAGCTGGATTACATTTTCTTGACTAACAGTTTTAGATCTTGAGTTTCATCCTAAAAGGCAAAAAAGACTATTGAATCACATCCAGACAGTATTTAATATAAGCACCAGAGAATGAAATACATAGTGTGAATTCTTATAGTCATGCTTTTCTTAAAATTACAATAAATTGTGTTTTTAGTCAAAGAAAAAATATTCCACATTCTTAATTCTTACCTCAAATTAAAATATTCATTTCGCATTCAACCACATTTAGGTCTAACAAAATTTGTTACAATGGTTAGAATACTATGAACATCACACTGGAGATAAAAAGGTTTTAGCTCACTAAAAAGACAAATTTCATTAATGATTGCAAAGATCTCTGAAAAGCTTGGAAGACGTTAACAGAATAAATTACTTTCAAGAAAAGTATTAAAGTCTTCAAGAACACAGCTGAGATGAACATTTTGTGCTCACAGGGTAGCACAGAGAACTAACAGAGCAGTAAGAGAGAACATGAACTGAATGCTGTAAATAAGCATGGGCTCAGTTGCTTGAAAAAGGAAATTTTTACACTCAATGTATGTCCAAGTTTTTATAAAAACATACCTAATAATTTGCATGGATTTGAAAAGTTTTCTTTAGCTATGCAGGTTGGGTAAAAGTCATGCTGGCTTATGAAGAAGAGATTAGAGACAATGATTGCCTCTTGGAGCAGCAAATTACAAAAGTCCAATGGAAGAGATACAATAGTCCTGAGTGTAGCTATGCGTAGTGCACAGGACATCAGATGTATCTATGATTTATACATAGTTAACACTAACATTCAAAAGTCTTGTAAGAATGAGAACACAGGAAAAAGATCATAACAGTATATGAAGAATAAAAGTGAGAATTATAGTAAAAAAAGAATCAAAGAGATTACTTGAAATAATATTGTCTTAGCTAAACCTGAGGTTTCCAGAAAGGTACAGACTAAGGAACAAGAAACTGCTAAGGTTTTGGTGAGACCAAGAGGTAATATTGGGATCATTTGAAAAAAATTGATTTAAAAGAAAACTCTGAATAAATTATTGGCACTGGTGAGGTGAGTTCTCAAACTGGAATCTGTCTTTATGAGGTGAATCTAGGGAACTGGTGGGAACACCAGTGGAGGAAGCTTTTTGAGAGTCCTGATACAAGGGACAATAAAAAGTCACCAGGACCCAATTACAGATTCTTGAGAGTTGTAGGGGAACTGCTGATGGTGAAATTACTCATCTGCTACACACAGTGACAACCTGGTGCTTAGTCCCTTGTGATGGGTGGACTCTCAGATGGAAAAGAAATTGGCTGGAAAGTCACATGTGGAAGGTAGTGGTCAGTGACTCAGAGTCCTGATAGACATCAGTGCCAAGTGGTGTCCCTCAGGGGTCCATACTGCAGGCAGTGCTATTTAATATCTTCATTAATGATGTAGACAAAGAGATGCAGTGCTCAGTGAGTTCACAGATAACATCAAGCTGAGTGGTGCAGTTGACACACAAAGGACAGGATGCCATCCAGAGGGAGCTGGACAAGCTTGAGAAATGGGCATTTCCTGCAGTTTAACAGGACTAAGATACCACTGGTATCAATACAGCTGAGCGATGAATAGATTGAAGGCAGCCCTGCTGAGAACTTTGGGGTGCTAGTGGATGAGAAGCTGGACATAACCCAGCAATGTGCACTTGCAGCCCACAAAGCCAAATGTGACCTGGGTTCCATCAAGAGAGACGTGACCAGACTGTTGAGGGAGGTGATTTTCCTCCTGTACTCTGCTCTGGAGAGACCCTACCTGGAGTGCTGCATCCACCTCTGGAGTCCTCACCATAGGAAGTACATTGTCCTGTTGGAGCAAGTCCAGAGGAGAGACACCAGAATGATCAGAGGGATGGAGCATCTTTCCTGTGAGAAGAACTTCATCAAGCTATGACTTGGGGCTGTTCACCTTGGAGAAGAGAAGGCTCTGTGGAGACCTTAGAGCAGCCTTCCAGTATATAAAAAGGGCTGACAAAAGAGCTAGAGAGGGACTTTCTATAAGGGCATGAAGTGATAGGACATGGAGAAATGCCTTTAAACTGAAAGAGAGAAGATTTAGATTAGCTATTGGGAAGAAATTCTTCACTGTGAGGGTGGTGAAGCACTGAGAAATAGATGCCCCATCCCTGGGACTCTTCAAGGCCAGGTTGGATGGGGATTGGAGTAAGCTGGTGTAGTAGAAGGTGTCCCTGCCCATGGCAGGGGGGGTGAAACTAGATGATCTTTAAGAATCCTGACAACACTAACCCTCCTAAGATTCTATGACACACATGGAATAGAGGAAGAAGGCGGAAAATCCAACGATGTTGGATAAATGAGGAAAAAGCAGACCTAGTCTTGGGCACTATAAGAGAGTGAAATGTGACAGGAATGGGTTCTAGTTGTCCACCAAGTCCACAGAGTGCACAGGTCTATTTTTACAAAAACTAGTTTGTATTTTTTTAATAGTTCTGAATACAGCTTCCCAACATTAGAGAGATTCGTCAGACTTCACTTGCTCAGAACAGGATTAAATTCTCCAGAAAACACAAAGTCTGGAAGAGAAAAAACTATTAAAACTTAAAGTATATTCTTTAAAAGAAGGAAACCAGTATTTTCAAAGATGATTGTAAGTCCATCTTCCAGAAGCAAGGGCACTAATTACATTTTCCACTAGATTTGCTTCTTGGAATTAAAAAGTGTAGTGACTTTTTCCTTAACTTGTTAGACTTCTGTAAACAAAGCATCTGTTATTTTTTTAAATCATTATTTTTGTTAGCTTGGCTGCATTTCATACCTAGATGAATTGTTTGTGCACTTGATGTCTCTTAATGGACACAGAATTCTGCACATTTAAATTCTCAGACTGCTAAGCACAGAGAGTAGTTGTTCATATATATTAGCTTTACAAACCAATACTGTGAAAAATCTGATTTTTTTTTTATACAAAACAGACTTACTCTTGCTGTTCTTTCTTTCTTTTTTTCTTTTTTTTTTTTTTTCATTTAGTTTCTTTTTTGACTTGTTTTGTAAGGGTATGCCCTAAGGATGACAGATACACTATTTTTATAGGGTTGGGTTTTGCTTGGATTTTTTGTTGGTTTTGGGGGTTTTGGGTTTTTTTGTTTGTTATTTCACTTTCAGATAAGACTGACTTGGCAAAATGTGCATGACTGACTACTTGCCTCTCAGTCAGCTGAAAATTTAACCATTAGTGTTGTGATCAGCTTGGTGTTTACGAGAATGCTCAGGAGCAGAACAACAAGAGCTTTTGAATGTCCTTTTCTGTCCAGCTGATGGACAGTTCAGGAACTGCCTTTCTTTTTAACATCTGGTCTCCAATGTTCAAAAAGTAGAGCAGGAGTGAAAGACCAGCTATTTCTATTGATTAAAATCAGGTTTGCACTATACTATTACATGCTGGAAAAGAAAGAGACAGATGTGGGCAGGTGTGGAAAAATATAATTATGCAACTAATTACGTATAGACATGTCTTGCCTAATGTGTCTGCAGAAGACCAGCACATATAATATCCAAAAAAAAAAAAAGCTAAGTGTAAGTGCTGGGACTGTGGCATTCAGTCTGTCTGTTTTCACTTCTCTGAGGAAGCAGGCCACAAGTTTCACCTTTCTGTCTGCTCCAATATGATGCCTGACCAATTTTCTTTAAATGTGTCACCTTAACATTAAATAAAAAAGTACAATCCATTCAAATTCCTCCCCACACATGTAAGATGGCCTAGAGGAAAAATATTAAACCTCAATAACTACAAAATTAAAGACGAAAACCAAACTTGAAGGTACTCAGATGACAGAGTTGGAGGAGTAAAAAAAATAGTAACTGACAGATGTTTTGCTTTCTGCTTGCTCCAAAAAGAAGCCTTGATCACAGGCAACATATTCACAGAAAGGCAAATCCTCAGCCCAGTGTACACAGCTGAGTACAGCGGTCACACTGCATTCATGCCATCTTGTAAAACTTCACTGGCTCATGTGTGTGTGTCTTAAAGCAAAGAATCACATTAGAGATAATAAAACAGCTCACCCAACATCTGTAAACTTGATTTACTGTCATTGCTGTAGAAAGTTGTACTGAGTGACTGTGGGGCAATGAAGAGAATGGATATGAACTCACTCTCAGTTCTGCTTAGCAACTAGTTCAGGTATCACTAGATACTGTACTTTCATGGGTTTCTCTCTGCATCTCCGTAATATTACGGAGCTAAGAAGAAAATGAAAGCATATAATGCTTTGAACAAGGAAGAAATAAGACCTATCTCATGAGCAGCAAATCTAATAAAAACTGATTTGCTTTAGAATTTCATCTGAGAGTCTTCCTCCCCAAAGATTTTGTTTCCTTACACCTTTGATATTTGCACTATAACACACTTGGTTCCTAAACCATGCTCTTTCTGTGCTTATCTTTAGTTTAGCCACTTCTGTCTTGCCCTTAATTTGTGTGATGGAGTAAGGGCTGTTTCATAGCTGAGTCAGAATAATTGGTCAGTTTGTTGTTGACTTTTGAAACAGAACAACTGTGGTTTAGCTTCTTTTATTTCATTGCAATATTTACTTAGGCTGTTCTTTCTCCAGTCAACTGCCAGCTTGGAGAAATTTGCAAGTTAGTCAAATTTCCATACAGATACAAAGGAATGAAGGGGGCAAACCTGGTAGATTTCCACTGAGGATCAGGATAAAATGCTCTTAGAACTCTATCAGAGAGCAGACAGTCCTTTTTCAGGCTTTTCTTTGGAGTGTACTAAGGGAATGTCACCCATTTATTTAATATGATAAATTTAAACTGTCAAATTTTCAAAATAACTTTGCATGAGTTTGGGGCATTAAATGGATTTCTGCCCTCCATATAGAAATTGGCTTTTATTTTTTCTCTTCTGCTTACACCAATATCAAACCAAATCAAAATATTTTCAGCAAAATAAATTCAGAGACCTTGTCAGATTGGTTAGCAAATGCATCAATAATACTTTCATGTTGCTTGAAGGAGAGCTGTAGTGAGATCCATGCTCCAAAACAGGTATGAAAAGCACATTTCAGAGCCTGAACAGTTGTACTGAAAAATACCTCCTTGGCTTATACTCCACATCTTCTCTAGCCATGGACCTGGAAGTAGATTTCTGAAGGAGCATGAAGGAAGTCAGGAATCTTTTATGAACTTTGACTTTTGTTATTCAGAAGAGATTTTAGAAAATATCTCAAGAACTAAAAAATCTGAAGTTCAAAGAAAAAATTTTGAGCCTCACATACAGAAATGATTGGAAGAGTTTTCATATGATTTTCAGTATATAAATACCAATTGAAATTAATGTGGTAAAACTGGAATCCTGCATAGATCAGGTTGACCACTTTGCCTATACAGAAGACAACTTTGAATGGAAAGTTGTCCTTCTAACTTCATTTTTTATATGGCATGTATGATGATCCATATATATATAAGAGTTTAGAACCCACATGTATATCCCTAAAGCATAGTACGCTAAAAGTATTTGGATTTTGGAAGTAAAGGCTGTCAAAAAGTAGTAAAGTTAATAAAGATCAGTTGAAAGTTAACAATATGTTACAAAGACATGTATCTTTTCTAGGATGCATGACAAAACACTTCAAAATGGGAAAATTATGAAATTAATTTAGATGCAAAACCAGAATTCAGCTCTTTTGTTTGCCTTGTTCTCTGTGGGAGTGCAGGACTAAGTATTTATGTTCCTAAAGGTGAGGGAAAACTAGGCCGAGACAGCTATATTGGCAGCAAACCATTCAGCTGAAGCTTCTGAGGGAACCTGATCTGAGCTCAGAGCTCACCCTGCTTTGAACAGGGGGCTGCACAAGAGACCTCCTGAAGCCCCTTCTAATCTGAATCATTCCAGGTGATCCCATGTCAGCAAACACAGTGGACTGACTCTGGGTTTAGACTTATAGCTCCTCCCTTTCCCGCTGCATAGTGCCACATACTGAGGGTATTGCCAAATCATTCCCTTGGCAGCTGAGCTGCGACTGATGACTCAACTGCTTCACCTGTCCTCTGTACCAACAATCTGAGGCCAAAGCAACGGGCTATGAGGCTTCCACAGGGTGCGCAATTAGGCAGGATAGGGAGCTGGCAGCTCAGCATTCCCACCAGGCAGCATGGGAAAAGCCAGATGTGGAGGAATAAGGGTGCTAAGCAACAGGAGGAGGGACAAATGCATTAAAATGCAAGATATATATACGGAGAAACCACAGTGTAACTGCTGATCGGTCTCCAGACAGGAAATGTCTAGAGGGAATAAGGAAGTTGGAGGCAGTATGCTCCTGTGGTAGGAAGGTCTAAGATAGAAAGTGTTTTCAAAATGGCGCTCTTGCATTCTAAACCATAATGGAGCAATTTCTGCAGAGATCTTAAGTGCCAAATGTGAGCTACTGCATTAACCAGAACCATGCTCTATATTTTGTAAACGTTTTATTTTATTACCTTCAAAATGCAACCAGCTTCTGGGAAAACAAAGTCACATTTATGGAGTGACTTCTATAAGAGAAAGATTTTTGGGAACATATTAGGTGAATCTAATGAGAAATACAGAGTAAGAAGCAGAAAAAAAATCAAGCACAGAACATGAATCACCTTTCAACCCCAACTGTATAATTATTACTATAATTAAATCCTCATAATTTAAGTTATGCTTCACCCAACAGAAAATTGATGACTTATGTTTTGATGGGAATTTTATTGTATTCCAGTAATCTGCTTTGTGTAAATTAAGTCTCTAGGGTAAAATCATAATTTTGAAGCATACATTTGTTTGGGTTTCTTTTCACACTATAATAGCTCTTACTCTGAAAGTGGCTAACGCTCTCACAATTTGGAAACAAGGCAATGATTTACTGTCTGAGGTATTAATTATATAAGAAACACAATGACAACAGGAGACTTAGCAAAAAGAAAGAAAAACAAAACAGAATGTTCTTTAACACTAATCCCCAGCACTCACAGCTTATGCTTGAAGAAGAGTCAATTGTCTTAGTCTAAATCCCTTTAGTACCCACGCTCAAAAATCTTTTATTTTCCCCTATGTATATTTGAGTCTCAGCTTATTTATCTGGTGTGCAGGGGAAAGTAGAAGTCCCTGGCTCGTGACTGAGAATAGCAAGCTACCATGAGTGTCTCTGATGTTGCCCATACCCATGAGAGATAAAAAAGTAAATTGTAAAGTTGCCATCGCTGCAGACGACAGTCCAGCCAGAGCAGGACAGCAAGGCCTGCAGAGATGGTGGAGACAACAGGTTTGGAGTATCCTACAATAAAGGCTAGGTATTTCACCCATTTTACTTCACAGAAACATCTTCATGGGCTATATACAAATGTCCCAAGCTGTTAACCCTCAGTGGAGCTTTCCTTTTACAGACAAATATTACATTTGCTTACTTCAAATCCAGTTTTGATAACTATTTATGCTTTCTCAAGAAATTTGGGAAGTCCTACTTTTTTGCCCAGCTATCTCCTATAACACAAGGTTGCTACCTCTTTGAATAAATACTTCTTTATGCATTTATGTTTACATTTTGTGGATAAATAGTTTGTGTGTTGTCTCATCTTTCTTTCTTCTATACCCTTTAGGGCAGATGTTGCCTGAGCATGTTGTTGGCTTATTAGAAGCCAACCCCAGAGAGTCAGAGGCTCCCTGCAAAGGCCTGTGATGTCTGTGAATTTAAGAAATATGCCATCTCCTAACTGAAAACTTATCCAAGAGACTGAAAAAAAAAGAAAAATAAGAGGTCACCAAATCAGTGCAGAGAGAGAATAAAAAATGAAGGACGTCTTTAAAAAAGAGAAATATTTCAACAGCAAGGTTAGTAATTTAGGGCAGGATTTGGTTCAAGTAATAGAATCGTAAAATAATAGGATCATTTGTGTTGCAAAAGAATCACAGAATGACAGAATCAACTGTGGTTGGAAAAGACCTCTGAGATCATGGAGTCCAACCTATGACTGAACATCACCTTGTCAACTAGACCATGGCACTAAGTGCCTCATCCAGTCTTTTCTTAAACATCTCCAGGCGTGGTGACTCCACCACCTCCCTGGGCAACCCATTCTAATGCACAGTTACCCTTTCTGTGAAGAACTTCTTCTAATATCCAACCTAAACCTCCCCTGGCAGCTTAACACCGTGCCCTCTTGTCCTACTGCTGGTTGCCTGGGAGAAGAGACGAACCCCCACCTGGCTACAACCTTCTTTCAGATAGTTGTAGAGAGGGATGAGGTCTCCCCTGAGCCTCCTCTTCTCCAGGCTAAACAACCCCAGTTCCCTCAGCTGCTCCTCAGGGGTCATGCTCCAAACCCTTCACCTGCCTTGTTGCCCTTCTCTGGACCCTCTCCAGCACCTCAACATCCTTCTTAAACTGAGGGGCCCAGAACTGGACACAACACTCCAGGTGTGGCCTCACCAGTGCTGAGTACAGGACCCTGGTCCTGCTGACCACATTGTTCCTGATCCAGGCCAGGATACCAAGGCCTTCTTGGCCACCTGGGCACACTGCTCGCCCATGTTCAGTCCACTACCGATCACAACCCTCAGGTCCCTTTCTACCTGGCTGTTCTCCAGCCACTCTGTCTCCAGCCACTCTATCCCCAGACTGTGCTCCATGGGGTTATTGTGGCCAAACTGCAGGACCTGGCACTTGGTCGTTTTGAACCTCATACCAGTGGATTCAGCCCATCTATCATAGCCTGTCCAGGTCCCTCTGCAGAGCCCTCCTACCCTCCAGATCAACACTTCCCCCCAACTTGGTGTCATCTGGAAATTTGCTAATGGTAGACTCAATCCCCTTATCCAGATCACCAATAAAGATATTAATAAAAACCATTAAGATCATCAAGTCCAACTGTAAACCTAACATGGACAAGTCCACTACTAAACCATGTTCCTAAGAGCCATGTCTACACGTTTTTTTAGAGTGAGATGACACTGTACTATTGTGCACAAGATATGCTCAAGGTAGGGACGACGTGGGGTTTGAGGCAACCACGACCACCAAGGGAGGAGAGGTAGAATATCCCAGGGCACTGGGATAACTAGAGTCCTGTATTTGAGAAAAATGAGTCTGAATAGGTGCTTGCCTTTTCCCCAAGCTTCAAGGCCCTTGCCAAGAGTACTACTCGTGATGAACTGTAGCTCAGTGCATCTCTACTAGACCAAGTTCTTCACAGGATTTAGTCACTGACATACTTCATTTATGTAATTCTCTGAAGTTGAGACACCTGGCAGCTTGCCTGGGATAATGGTGGGCAACTACAAAAAGAATGCAGGAAAGTTTCAGACAAAAAAAGCCTGTTTGTGTTCACCAAAGAAGAGATTATAGAATGGCAATTTAGAAGACTTCAAAAGCCTTTAGGCTCCTAAATCTTCCGTTAGAACTCCTGAGCAACATTTGTATGTCTTTTAACAGAGTGGACCCTGATCCCACATTTAAGAGTTGGGACTTAGGCAAAATCTTCATTGAAGATTTGGTGTGATTCTCAGTGTGAACACTTGTATCTGCTAACAGCAGCCAGTTAATGTTCAAGATCTTCTGGCTGGTAATTAATAAGCTCTTTGTGGAATTATCTTCTAATATGTAATAAAAACTTATAGCTGGAAATGCAGATGCCTTTCCAGAAATTGCGTTTCCAACATTATCCTTTGGTCTCTCTGTGGCTCATACATAATTGCTGCTGCTCTTGTAGCAGAAAAAGATAACCTTTCTATCCCTAGGAAGCTGTCTCAATAAGGGCAATAAAAGACTTATGGTATTTAAAGGGAGGATTTTGATTTTTAACCTCAAAAATCTACAGCCATAAAAAAACAAGTCAAGACTCCATCAGTTTGCAGGAAAAAAACTAACCAAATTGTTATTCCCCCTAAAAACCACAAAAAGGCTTGAGAAATTTGATGTACAGAAAAAAAAAAAAAAGGAATCAGAGAAACAGGTGAAATGGTGTGAGGTTGTAAGAAAAACAGAATTGCTCATAAGTTTGTTTGGTTCCCCTAATTCTAAATTTCCTTCTTGTGAGTTGTGTCGTTCTATGTTTTTTTTTAAATAAAGAAATGCCTGACATTCTGAAGTATAGCAAGTTTATAAAGCCTGTCTAGTAGAACCACCTGAGAGTAACTGACTAGTTCTTCATCTTTATGATGGAAACTTGTATACTGGTATATACAGCACCAATAATACCAAAGACGTAACACTTATATTTAATGGGAAAAGGAGACGCATTTATCTCTTTTAAGAGTTACTGCCAAATGCAGCATATTGTAGGATTCAGCTGTCAGTAGGCCTGGAGGACTTGAGCTTTTTCATAATAAAATCTGCCTGCAAAGTCTCTGTAGGCAAATAAACCAACTGCTTCTTTACTTTCAAATTTTGCATTTAGTCATTTAAAGTTTCTTTAATTGGATTCTCAAGCCTTTTCACCGTTTTAAAGTGCATTCAGTTTGAAATATGACTTTAGCTGGCATGCTACACATCAGGTCATAATCAGTGGCCAAAGGACAGATTTTTTCTTTTTTTTTTTTCAGTAATTTTAATAGGGTAGGGACATCGTTTGAGACAAATACTGTAAAATAGATCCTCAACTGAGGTAAAACTGCCTTTGGCTGTCACAGTTATGTCTTTATCCATCAGTTAAGACTCTCATTTCAGACTGTTAAATGTGTCTATGCCAGGAGCTATTTTGATTTCAATAGCTCAAGAAGCAGTTAAAAAAATCAAATTTTCTACCCTTTTGTACTACTTATTTTGGTTTTTCTGATTTTAGTTCACTTGGACAGAAAAATCTGTACTGAATAGCTTTGTTTTCTTCTCACATATTGGGAGAAAATTACAGTAGTTGTAAATACAACCATAATCGTAAGCATCAATCCCATGCTGGTTCAAGATGGTAAAACACAACTAACTATATGACTGGAAGAAACAGTGACCCCTAAACACATAAGATATTGCTCAAGCAAGCACAGCATTTTTCTACAGAGATGCCAACAACACAGAAATGGTCCCCAAGGGTAAGAATAATCCAGAGTATTTCTCTGGTGTACCAACATCTTAACAAGGAATGGTGTGACATGAAAGGATTTTAGTACTTTGTGTAAATAAAAAGGTATTCTCAAAACCTCTTTCCAGAGCTTCACTAGGTTCCTTTTCTTTATTTCTGTAATAGAGAAATGGGCCTCTGATAAAAATACATACTTCCACTTACACAAAGCTGTTGTATAATGAATGGGCTTTTATGCAAAAAAAAAAAAAAAGCCTAAATGCCTGTTTATTTTATCATTACTCAAAGTATGTCTAAAGCTAATCCATATGTGGATTTTTTCCTATAAAGTTGGTGACCAATGAATTTCTATTCACAGAACTTATAGCAAAAAAATATCTCTCTATTTGGTAGCTCACATTGTCATCTAAATTAAATAACACTATGTTTTCCACAATAGATTGTAAAAAATACAATGCAGATCACCTATCTGAATGTTTCCTTTTTCTATTCTTCCGCTCAATTGCCAACTGTTAGGTTACATTATCATAAAATTTCAACCCAGTTATCTTTTTAAAAATCAAATCTACAATGTGATTATTAATCAGATCTAAAATCAGATTAAATTTTCCTCTTTTCCAATGGCCTGTCCACAAAATCATGAGGAGATACACTAAGAATAAAGATTTTTTTATTGGAGATAATACAGAGTCTATATCATAGAATAAAGATTTGATATGATATTAAGAGAGAAATGACTGAAAAAAAGGGGCTGAAATATAATCATGGGGAAGAATTACCACAAAGAGATATTTCAACTGTAACACAGGGAAATCTGTACAGAAAGTAACAAAAGTATATATGAAAGAATTGGATTAAAATGTAAGACAGGAGAAGTTTGATCACACGGACACTGGGATCAATACTGTGATGTTTTAAATGATATGCTATAGCTTGTGTTTTTAACACTCATAGATGAAAACAGGAATGCTGCTCAGCCAGAAGGAGACCTTGTTCCAGTGGGAATAATGAAGAAGTGCACAGACTCGTCAGGAAGATGTATCAGATATATAGCAGTACCAGCTGTTTCTTAGTGGCTAGGAAATTTGGCAACACTGTTGAAATTCATTTCAGAAGTTAGTAAGAAGTCATTTCAGGACAGAAGAGCCAAGTTTTATTTAAGGAAGTATTTAACATATCTTATTGAAAGTCAACATTTTCCAAAATTAAACATATGAATGAATCAAATATGATTTAATAAATATCATTATATTCAGAAAGACTGGATGTATGAATCAAGAAGAAGAGTCTTGGCATCTTAGGGAAAAAGGTGACATGAATGCCAAGTATATGAATTGTGGAGGATTTCGGCTGGACCAGGACCTCGGGAATGAAATTGATCTTGGAAAGGTACCCACGTATCCATGAAAAGTGGCCAAGGAGGAATGATATGTAACAAGTCAGGACATCTGGATGGAGTTATTTGACCTTGCAGCTGCCGGAATTCCGGGAGTCAGAAGAAGAGCCCTAATCACCCTGAACTGGCAAGAAACTAAGTCAGCATGACTTTGCCGTTATCTCCCAATCACATTTTGTTTAACTATTTAGGCACCAATTGGAGGCTGACACACTAATGAGGGCTTTTCTATAAAAGCCACTGTCTGAAACACAATAAAGGTTCGACATTTTGCCGTACAAGCTGTGCGTGTCGTGCCTGTCTCAACGACGACAATGAATAGAGTCCCATGTGTGAATTTGCATGAGTAAACTCAGTGAAAGTTACATGCTCAAATTTTGTCAGGTAAACATATCACAGCCTTGCCTGATGTCTGGATTAATGATTGACTTGGACATGTAAATTGTGTCATGGGCACTGCTCAGGGCCCTGGAGCAGGAATGCCTAGAAGAGGAACTCCGCTGGCACTTGCTTTTCTCAGGATCACTTAGGGCTCCCAGGGGACTATGTTAAGTTGTAATTGCCCAGGGCAAGATGCAAAGGTTTAAAGATTCAGAGCTTACATTACGAAAAGCATAAGAACAGCATAATCCTGACTAGGGCCATTGATGGATAGCGGATGAGGATCCAGCCCAGTATTTTCATACTGGTATCTCTGTTCATCTAGTTCTTTTGTTTGCATTTTATCAAAGCAGCATAGAGAAACCAATTTTTTTTTTCCTAATGTCTTTTTAGTTTTTCTATGTAGACTAACACGAACATTACTTTTTTTTGGTGCAGAAAACAATAGTACTCTGGAGCCTCTTTACATCTTAAACCAGCAGATTAAGTGTAAGTACACAGTGCAATATTTCTATATTCCTCTCTACTTCCAAAAAACCAGTGCACGGGGTTTTTTTTATTTTTATTTCCATTCCTTATACTGTGTTAGCAATCTCTTTTTTTTTTTTTTTAAATCCCATCTCTATTCCTTATAGAAGTTTTAAAGTAATTTCACAGCTGAGTGGAACCCTAAACAGAGCTATCTTAGTGTAATGAAGCAGAAAATGATTGCTCCCTAACAAGACTGGTATATAGTGACAAACAGCTCATAAAAATCCCATCTGCCACAAAATACTTTCATTTTTGTCGCTTTCACGACTAAATGCTATGTTTCCTCTTTCTTTTAGAAAGAGAAGAGGATATATAAAACCTAACCCACCAAATTGTCCTTTAACAAAAGAGAAAGGAAAAAAAAAAACAAACACGAAACAATTATGTTATGAAACACTGACACTAACCATTCCAAACATCACAAAGGTGTAATGTCACTTTTGGATGCATTTATAGTACACCATTTTTTTTTTAATAGCAAAAAGAAAAAGCTAACCAGTTGTACTGCAAAAAAATTTTTTCTGCTGATTTAACAGCAGACTACATATAATCTGTCACTGGTTTTGTGTTGTAAAAATAATCCTTTAGAGACTGAAATCAAATAGAAGTTAACTGTAACTTGATCTGTTGTAATCCTCTTTAATTAATTGATAACTAGTTCTGCATCCTGTAGCCTCTTAACTACTCCAAGCAGAATAATACTCACTGACTAAAGTTCTCCATAGTATTTACAGAAATTCTTAATCAGAATATACTCCCTGTCTCCCTGTTTTCCAAAGACTGTCATGAATTGCTGCAGTTCACTTGTTAACATGCTGTTAGAAATATGTCTTGTTGTGAGCATTGCTCCTTCCTGTCAAATGGAAACAGAACCATTTCTTGTGTCTAGTCTTGCCCAAGGAGGTTACGATTTTGTTTTAAAAAGATGGGTAAATCACCTATCTCTTTGCAGGAAGATACACTGCATCCTCAGAGTAACAACGAAACCTTTTTGAGATGCTAATACACAGCCTACTATGAAGAACTATAAGCTCCTGAATAGTGATCTATCTTATCTGAAATGACATTCATATCTGCTCTTCCACCTTATGGAAAGAGAAATAATTGTTCAGTCAAGGCTTCCCTATACTTAGACATTGTCTTCAAATCCACTGGTTTTAGTGTGTCTTGGTGATTAATGCCTTTTCTGGAAGATCATAAATTTATCTAGCTAAGTAATCAATTTCTGAGCAACAACATCACTTTTCCAGAGATGTAATTTCACACTGGATACATGAAGACTGATCATCAGGGCTTGATAAGCAAGTCAAGATACAGAATTCAAAGCTACCTTCTAATTCTTTGTGCAAGATTTGGATTGAATTTGGTTTAGGAGTTGACCTAACTGTGGCAAAGACAGCCAAGGAGATAAGCCATTGAGACACCTTAACTAAAGAGGGGGAAAAATCAATAGCATACATTTCAGCTGCTGGAAATGCAGCAGAAATTAGTATAATTTGTTCATAACAGCAGTGCATGCCACATCTTATACAGACAAGAAGAATCATATTAAAGGAAAGTTTTCAAGTGACATTCAAATGATCAAAGTACTTGTTGCAATCCTATTTCAGCAATAAATATTAGCTGGAAAATCTAGTAGCATTTGACGCTCACAGACATTTTCCTACTCACTGAACTGATTTTTCGACAAAACTCAATGTAGTTTGTTTCAAGGTGTGTAGAAAAGACATACCCAGAAGGCTCCCTTTTGACTTCCTAACAGCTGTGGAAGTGACATGATGGCAGGAGCATCCCTGAGAGCACCTGGAGGTTGTTTAATAAAGTGCCTTAAGGCTAGGAGAAGCAGAAAGTGCTAGAGGGACAAGGCAGAGAATACTTTATTTCCACAGGTGTAAATCTAATCAGAGGCAGTGAATTTGCTGTAGATTCCTCATTGTGTAAAAGAGCAGAGTCTGGTCTGTGATTATCATCTTGCTAAATTTGATCCACTCTCCTTGACGACAAGAATTGGGAATGCTGGCAGGGGTCCTCTGGGCTGTGCTGCAGCCCTTTTTCCCCGCCATCCTGTTCTCACACTATGTCCTCAACCCTTCAGCACAAAGTTCAGCAGCAATTTGACTTGGATAAAAAAGGAGCAAAGAGTAAAAGGAGAAAATTTGTCTTGCAAAGATGGTTGAATTAAAGTTACAAGCAATTTTGAAATTTGAACACTCAGTGGCACTGCTTTTACAGAATCATAGAACATTCTGGGTTGGAAGGGACCCATAAGGATCAACAAGTCCAAATCTTAAGTGAATGGCCTATACTGGAGATTGACCCCATGACCTTGGTGTTATTACCACCAAGCTTTAACCAACTGAGCTAAGCTCAGGATCAATTTTTTTTTGATATTGCTGTCAGTATGTGAGCTGACTCTCTGCTACAGGAGTATAAGGAGTTAAGGCTGCAAGTTCTTCTCCTTTCTTGGTCCCCCACCATTTTGTCTGCTTTTATGAAAGCTTAGATTAGCCTGGCCTAGAAGCAGTGGTGGAGTATTGTCTGTATACTCACACACTACACTGGCAAACTGGGCGTAATTCAGGGTATGATGCAGTAGTCTCAGCCTATACTGAGAGCTCCTTGGCTTTTATATCATTATCATGCAGAGACTTCAAATTCAATTGTGCTGAGAGAGGTACAAAGGAAAAAGCACTTCCACTTAGTGAATTCAAATCTAGTAACAGGAGACACATTGATAATAACATTAATTAACTAATAAAGCCAGCTCCTTGGCTTTTATTAAGAATCTTTTGTGATGAAAGCATATAGAGCCACCATTGAGTGGACTCCATGAGCTGATGTTCCCTTGTTGCAAAGATCATCAGAAGGCTTAAGGCCATCAATTTTAATTATTTCCAAGACTGGTTTCAGGGCAGTTGTGACTGTCTAGAAAACTGCTGGCATCCAAATTACCCACAGATTCATTACAAAAGTATTCTGGCCTTTATTGAGGATGAGTCTGTATTAGAGTGCAGAACTGAGTCCCAAATCCGGTTTATAATGCATTGTTCTAGCCCATATTTAGGTTCTAGCCCATGTTTAGGTACTTCAATAGGCAATTAAAGAGCTAAATAGGTGCTAGGAGTTTAAATGTGCTATTACATCTGGACCTGACCCTATGAGTTTTGACATGAAACTCAACAATGCCTACTAACTTACACTGGATTTTTTTTTTTCTGGATTTGAGTAAGCTATGTAAGATGATGTAAATAGCTCAAAAAGCATTCTACAAATCAGCATGGTAAGGAAGAACTGCCCAGGTTCTGGCATTACATTCTTGTTTCAATCCAAACAGCTTGATAACATAATTCTAACAGAACTTCAACAGCTGTTTAACTTGAGAGTGGCAAGACCAGAAGTAACTTACTTAATGTGAGAACAAAAGAAACATTCATCTAAGTCTGTATTCCACCTTTGATGTCCTCTGGCAGCAGATGCTTAGAGGAAAAGCAAAAGATCAGTTCAAGCACAAATTGACACTTCCATGAGTAGAACTTTCTTTCAACACCTGCAAATCAGAACTATTAAGTTTTGCAAAGGTTTGTCTTTTACTATTTGGGATTTAATCAGGTTGGATTTTTTTTTGCCCTCAAAGGAATGTTGTTTTTTAGCAAAAATCTCTACTCAGCTTTTAAGAGGTTAATAGGGTTTTTAAAATCTGATGAATCTGTTGAATTATCCATTTTTCTTAATTTTTAGCATTTTCTAAATATTGACAGATGGTAACTGTCAACTTTCAGAGAGTTTTTCTGTTGGAAAGAGGTCAAATCATTGTTTTGGCTGGCTTCGTTTTTTCATTCTTCATTTTTCTAGCAGATGACATGACAAAAGACTGGCCTCCTTCAAAGCGTACAAACTCTAGAATGAAAAATAAACTCCTCAAAATCAAAAACTGTCAGCTTAGTTTGCATCAGGCTTTTTAATTCCATTTTTAGCAGTAAAAGTAATTTATGCTTCTTAAAGGCCAGGTGCAATGAACTTGAATAGAATATGAAAGGCAGTACTGACAAACAGCTGATGTGAAGGGAGCAGTGCCCAGGATATTGAGGGTACTTTCTCCTGGCTGCTGCAGTCCAGCCAGGCATGGTCTCGGCACCTGAGGGTCTCTCCACCCCAGTTCCATGGCTGTGGCTGCTGCTGCTGTGCCCATGTACAGGTCCAGCCAGTAGCAGCACACAATGAGTATTTCAGAGAGACTAGTGCACACACACAGAAATGCAGACTGTTATCTCAGCAACGTGCTAACACTATGTAACACTACGAAAACTCACAGAAAACAGAGGTGCAGAGAGCCATGTCCTGTTACTCCCTTCTGGCTGATCAAGACTGCAGTTTGCTAATGAAAATAAGCCCCACATATTACCCAAATTCAGGAGAGAATTCACAAGACAATTCTCCAATTCACTCTCCAAATTCATACTCACAGTGACAGTAGCCTTGAATATCAACACAGTCTCCAATTCTGTGTAACATAATCGAGACCCTTGGGGCCCAAACCTTGAGCCCCCCTCTCCCTGTATGGAGGTCTCCCTCTGCTCACCACCTAGTCCAGTTTGATCTTCTTCTGTAGCCATATGCATGTACCAAGATACCTCATGGGCAGTGCCTCCATCATCCCTCCATATTGTACCTATCATAGTGCTCATCAAAGTGATGAGCAAAATTCAAGCAGCATACAGTTCAGAACAAACAGATTCCTCTCTGCATATGGCTAACAGAAAAGTGTGAGCATGCAGGTTTTGTGAACACTGCGTATCTTCAATCCAAAGAAAAGTGTTTCTTTTTGTTGGAAATTCTAATCTCTTTTATTTCTACCCACTGGTTGATGATAAAGAGTAGTATTAAGACAGTAAGAAGATTCCTGATGCAAAAATCAAGGTTTGTAAAAGACACATTTTAAAATGCTGTTCTTCATGAGTAATGTATTCTCATTTTTGACTTTACTTTTCTATTAGATATACAAATCCCATAAAAAATTAAAGCTCTCAGATACTGCCAACTAATCCCCTCTTCCTTGCTTGATATAATGGAATGAGAATTTAAAATTCAAAGGATTATGAATAAATCCAGATCCTGAAGGTACAAGTGCTGTTCCAGTTGACTTCAGTGGAAGATTCACATGTACATCAAAAGGAAGGATACAGCCTTTATCATTTAAAGATTTCTGCTAAAACTCACTTTTTAGTAATGACTTCTTTCTCTATATCAAGCACTTTCAATTTGCCAGGAAATTTGAGCATAAACAGGATTTAAATCATTCAGTTGCAACTCTACTTCTCTCTTTCTATCAGAACATAATAGGATTCAAAATAATTATGAGATTTCTCACTAAACTATAACCTACAGGAGCTTAGCTGTCTACACCAGTGCCTTCGATCAATGAACAGCATCTCAGTGTTACCTGGATTAAAGCAGGGGTTACTTCCAAACATGCAGGACTCATTTTTAGTCAGATTCCTCAAGAGCAAGCAGAACTTCCTATTAATGCTTGATAACACTGATGAGTTTTAAAAGTCACCCATAAATGAATGAAAGCCCATACCACTTTGTCTTTTCAATGATTTGTGGAGTTGTTGACATTGCGCGTAGCCACAGACACACATACAAGTTTTTTATTCCAGACTGAATTTTGATAGAGAGACTGGAGTGAGAGAGAACTAACATATGATTTAAAAAGACACAAAATTAGATTTTAGTTGCTAACATCTGGAAACCAGTTCACTTTTCCTTTCGGTGTCTTTTAGAGATATGACTATGTATCTAAATTTAGATGTCTGCAGTACAGTTTTATATACTTTTTATAAGGTGTCTCAGCTCCCATGATGTCTCCGGAGCCCAATCATAATTAATACAGTAAGCCACCTTCTCAGAATAACTAATTTCATCAAAAAGTGGAAATGAAAAATGCAATTCAGTTTTCTAAACATAAGCATTTGGGTCCATTTGAGACATGATACTCACAACTGATCATGGGAAAAGCTCTCTTGATTCCACTGTCTGTATTGTCAATAGTTCAGATACAGTCAAAAAACACCTGTGACAAGCAAGAGCCCTTTAGGATACCCTGGGACATGAGACCTGGCCTACAACTGCCATTTCACAGGTGCATGTGTCTCTGCTAAGTCCACGCACAAGGTTCTCTCAAATATTCTCGGGTGTCTTATATGGCACTAAGCTTCCACATCCAGGCAAAACATTTTGCCCTGTGTCACCTCTAAGTATGCTGGAGTTGAAATAACTAACTCTAATGAAGACAATATTATTATTACAATATTTTGAATACAAACATTAAGGTGCCTGGATCTCAATCTGAATGCCATTTTAAAGACCCAGTTCCTCTGTGTAATCACAGATGCCTAGTACAATTTAGAACTCCCTATAGGATATCCTGGTCCCACCTGCTAGTTCTTAAGGGCATGGCTCTTCCTAGATCGTGTCTGTGGATTCTGGGGCATCTCCAGTTACAGTACATGGCCTACATGTCTAAGTGTAAGTTGGTTATCCACACTCTGTCTACTGTTAAAGGTAACTGACAGACTTCTATCTTATCTTAGCCTTACATTTTAGGAAAAGACAAATCGTCCCCTGGAAGTGCTCATGGCTTTCACTTAAGGAATTCTGGACAACTAAGTTATTAGTTTTTTGATGGCTAGAAAGCAGTTTGTGAACCTCAGCATAGATATCCATTCCAAACATCCTAAATGACTTGAGTTGAGAACATAGCTGGCAAAACGGACCTATGAAACATGGGCTCCCTTCTTGAAGGGGAACCTGCAGGCTAGGTGTGATATCTCTGGGGTGTCCAAAATGACATTCACTGTGTACGTTTATTTGTTTGAATAGATCCACTGATATTAAGGTGAGTGTCACACTAAAATGATTTAGAAAGCATTCAGTTTTGGTTTGATTTTTGATTACAAACAAAAAGAGTAAGCTGCTCTGACAACCAAACCAAAGCATCTGTGAGACAGCCACTTCCCAATCTTTAAGTATCTTAAAAATATGATGTTAGAAATTGGGTAAAGCACGTAAGATAATTAAGTAGTTGATTAATTAGGGTGAAGAGATTCACTGAATTTCCACTTAGTGCTGCTGAAAACGATAGCTTCTTTCTTGCTATGGAGAACAGCAACTTTTAAATGCTATAAAGCAACTTACTTCCAAATATACTGTATATGTTTGGGGTTTTTTATATAGAACATAATTGTTACAATTACACAACTGAGAGTGATTTTAAAGTATAAAAAATTGCTATCCTGAGTAAGGAAGAGCAACACTTCCATAAAAATATAGTATTTGTTAACTAATGACAATATAAGTATAATGATGCACTAATTGGAATTAATGAGTGAAACCTACTGCTTCATAGAATTTCACACATAACTTTACTTTGCATAGATCATTAATATTCATGGCTAAACTGTGTCCTTTGATGTGTATTAATAATGTTCTCTGGGATCACACAAAAAATTACTCATAAATAAGGCTGGAAGGAGTAAGACACCCTAATTAAGTCATAATCATTAACATGGATACCAGATTATTTTGAATGATTTATCTGGATAACTCACATTTTGAGATATACAGATGGACATATTTATGGGTAATTCAGTTCCTGCTGCACAGGTAGGTCACCTTTATTTTGTTTTATAACTAGTTCATGAAGTAAATAGAATTATTAAGGATCTACATGAAATTTTAAAATGAGATCATGCAGGCTTCGATTTCTGTCATGTTGTGTAGCATAGAGAGGCACAGACAATCCCAGAGGTGGAGCTAGCGCCCATGGGCAAAACACTCTCTCAGCTGTGCAATCTGAGAGACGAATCTGTACTACGAAACTACAGAGCTGCATTTTCTGCTCAAGGCTCATGTTTCTGTAGATAAGAGGGAAAAAAGGGGAAGGGAAGAAGAGTCAACACTCTAGGTGGCTGACAAACATCTGAGGTGTCAAAACTACTTGATTAATTTAATTCTTTTTTCTTTTTTTTTGTTTTTTTTTTAATATTGTTTATTAAATATATTTATACCTGAAAATAGAGTACATTGGTAAAATAACTGATCAATCAATATATATTCTAATAAGTGCTTTATAATACACACACACACACACATAAATATATTAAAAAAAGAGCCCTATCGTGCAGGAAAAGAAGAAAACCTAAAGGTAAAGAATGAGGGGAGGATAGGAGACAATGCAACTAACACTTATTTCTAAATTTCAGAGAGATCATAACCTGATTTAAAGTAGCTTCTTAATATTTCAACAGTATATCTTCTGCACTACATAAGCACTAGAATTTTGTTGATGGTACAAATAGGTATTTACCCAGAAGTGATAATCAGCACAAAGTTTAGATGACTAACATTCAGTCTAATCATTTAATGGTTTGTGCTGGAAGGGATCTTAAAGAACATTGAGTTCCAACACCCCTTCCATGGACAGGGATACTTTCCACTACACCAGCTTGCTCAAAGCCCTATCTGGACTGTTCTGGACCAGGAATGGGGCATCCACAACTTCTCTGGCCAACCTGTTCCTGTGCCTCACCACCCTCACAGTAAAAAATTATTTCCTAATATCTCATCTAAACCTTTCAGTTTAAAGTCATTACTCCTTGTCCTATCACTACATTCCCCTTAAAAAAGTGCTTCTCCAGCTCACTTGTTGGCCCCCTTTAGGTACTGGAAGGCTGGTGTATGGTCTCTCCAGAGCCTTCTCTTCTTCAGGCTGAGCAGATCCAACTTTCTCAGCCTGTCTTCATAGGAGAGGTGCTCCAGGAGGAGAATGACTATGATGCATTCTACAGTGACTGCTAAGAGAGCAGGAAGAACATCCCCACTAGCTTCCTTGAACAATTTCTTTCGTATTTCATCTGTCTTGTGTGGTGAACTTGATATTAATTGTGGTCCAGTACTTGCCATGCCCATGCATCATCTTATGTTTATTTGTACCTACCAACAGAGTGATTCTAGAGTGACATTTTTATTGTCTATAGCTTGGGTGCCTAAATTATATAGCTAATCTCCCATCTGTCCTAAAAATTCAGTAGAAAAAGGAGATCATCTAGAGGGAAATTTTGAGTACTTTATTCTTTTTTCTCAATTACTTTTCCATCTAAAACCCATACAGGACCCCAAGGATTCTGCTCCTGAATAATGGAAACATATGAAAATACCACATTTGTCTCCCCATTCTTCATATATATATTTCTCCTATATTATTTATTTTCACTTTATAACAATAGGCAATCATTGCTGAAAAAAATAAGAAGTGCATTTTTTCATATTTTGAACTCATTAAAAATCTCTCTTGAAACAAGTGACCGTGTCCTGTGTCCAGGACTTAATCCTCTTCTGAAGTTCCTCAGAGAAATTGACAGGAGCAAAACCTGAAACATATTCCTTTTCCCTTTCAGAGGCATGTTTGGAAACACTGGAGGAGGAGAGATAATAACATTTAACTGGAGCTGGTCTGATCTGCGCCAGCTGAATCCCTGCTACCAACCTCTCCTCTTGTATTCAAGTATTTTTAAGCAGAATTGAGGCTTAATTGATCTTTATAAGTAAAATAACTCTCTCTTTCCCAGAGAAGATTAAGAATGAAGTAATTTTTGCCTAACCAATGCCTATACCAACCCATCTGAATTTCCTTCTGTTGATGTAAGGGCTTGAAAAAAATCTCTTCAGAAGAAGCTAACTGGGCTTTACTGGCTTTACATGTTATTTCAATAAATTCTTCAGGAAAAGAAAATCAAAGTCCAAAGTTTAGGGTTTTTTTCTCTGTGAATGGTATATCACAAACCATGTTAGATAATTTAAATATATCTTTTACCTGTGTACTTACAAACCCAGCATCTTCAGTAATTTGCTCACATAAAGATACATGCTAGGAAATACAAACTTGCGGACTTAAAAGCCTTAAGGATGAATTGTTTCTGTATTATGCAAATATTCAAATTTCCAAATGAATACGACTTAAGGGAAATGGCAACACCATACTCCTGTTCTCAAGAGAAATGTTCCTACTATGAGGAGTGAGTTAAGTATCAAACCTGCCACTATTTAAAATGCCACTGAAATTAACTGAGTCATACACCTGTGAACTGGATCAGGGACAGCTTACAGTAATGATTTTCTAATAACATATCTCCAGATGGTTTATCATATATAGGGTTTTCTGCTTGGGGGCCATAAAAGACAAAGTAGGCATATGGGGTAGTTTTAAATGTAAATGGATCTGTTCCAAATGTAAATCGTCTTAAGATGTCTAGCAGAAAAAATACCTCTCTGTTGGCACCTTTCGGTTACCTATATTTAGATGTTTGTCTCACAGAGTGAATATGTCCTTGAGACACTCAGAGAATTGCATTGCACAGTTTGTGCTGCAGTAATGTAAATTCATCTTATTACCACTTGTTGAATATTAGCTGCATATCCTTACAAGCCTTCCCGACCTCAATTACCATATGAATTACCATGAAATAAGAGTTTTTCAAAGACAACAGCATAGCACTCTGTGCATATATTATTTTCACCCTTTTCCCTTCCTCTGTAGCACTTCAGAATATATTTGGAGCTTATTTGGACCTTAAAATGAAACATGCTAATTTATGGCACCATTTACTTCAGCTTTACATAATTACAGTGATGACCTGCTATGCCATGCAGCCAAAATAGTTAACAATGTACTGCAAAATCTCCTTGAAAAGCACAATTCAGGTTTGTTAGCAAAGAAAATATTTGGTTGCAATTGAAGGCAGTTCAGATGTTGCCAGTGGTACAGAAGGAAGTAAAAAAATGGAAGAAAGTTCTGTGGAATTAACATTTAAGGAGAATCTTCATAATCATATTCTTACAGATCTCTTCAGTGAGTGGTTTCATGCATTTTTGACACTGTGCATGGCTGCAACTGAGCTTTGTTGTGTGTAAATCATACATTGCACTGTGGAGAAGTGTAAAGGGGAGGGGCAGATTTAGATCTCTGGAGGAATTTCTGCTATGTTCCCCCATTTTGCACTATAAATTAGTTCCTGATAGTAGCATGTCTTGTGTATAATCATAGGAAGGTGGACAGCTGCCAATTGCCCATTGCACAATGGCTTGGAAGCACTGGGGTGGCAGCCCAGTCCTGGGTGGAAGGATTTTTCACCTTGCCAGGAATGTGCAATTCTCACTGTCAGTAAAGGCTTCAAATCCACCTGTTATAGAGAGGAAACTTACATTTATTTGACATCTGTCCAAAGGACATCAGAAATGCTGCTTGTTACTTATTAAACTGTTAAACAGAATATCCAATCCGGTAAGGATTTATTTTCCTTTACTGACTATACTCCATTAACAAAAATGTTAAAAACCCTCCTGTTACTGTAGTGTAAATGCAGCAGGTGGCTTGTCAGGTCTGCAGTCAGTTCTCAAGATGTGGCTGAGTTAACGCTATTCTTTGCCACAAGATTTCTTTGCTGTTGTCCAAAGAAGTGGACTGCTGTGCACAGTTTAAAGGTAGAAACAATTGAGCAAACCAGTTCTTGAAGGACAGTCAATGTCTTGAAATGGAGGTCCACAGGTTCCTGAATTTTAAAGGACCACTTCTGAAAAGTCACCAACTAAGACAAGCCTGTTGAAAGAATGCTTAAGTTTGGTGTAAAAGGCTCTGAACTTCTGCCAGCAAAACAATGGGTGTTTGCAAAGAACTAGGAACCACTGGTTTCCGATCCAGTCTCGGAGCTCAGATCATCTCTTACCCCATCGCTGAAGAGCATAATCCTCTTCAGACACTTAATTTTCATTTCCAAAGCCTTTATAGTTTCTTGAATACTTCGTAAGAATTTGACAAAATAGCTTTTCTTTTTTTATTCTTATCATACTGGCATAAAATATATGTCTCCTTTACAATCTACTCCAACAAATCAATCAGAGGTAAATTCTGGTAGCCACAGAGGCTGTTCTGGCACCCGCAGCATCTCCCTTTTAAAATTGTTCCCCAGTGTGGGAACTCATTTTACAGAAGAGCTCTACCACAGGTTTAAGACAGAAGTTATGTAATTATAATTGTTAAATACTTTGTTATTCGTTCGTATATAATCAGTTTAAGCTCTGTTAATATTGTCATTCCTTATATAGTCACAATCTCTCTCAGTTACCATATATGTCCGTGTTACCATCCCCGTTTCAAATTTGGAAAAAGCTTCCCTTTTCTCCACCTATCCTTCCCAAGTTTGTAAACCCACACCTCCGAGTATTACCTTATTTGGTAAGCTCCGCTTTTCTTCCAGACCCTTCCACGGCAAACCTTATAAAAGCGACTGCCACCATGTAAAGAAAGTTCACTCCACACCATCTCCGGTGCTGTGTGCGTGCGTGTTTTTCCTGCGCTGCTACGTCATCGCGCCCGGAGCTCAGCGAAATGCTGCGACCTGCTAGCTAGCTGGCAAACCCTTCACTACCCTACCCAGAGCAGACCAACCTTCCATTCCTGCAGGTTGCGACACCCCAGTTTTCTTCCAACATCTCTGTGTGCATGTACACACTTGCTCACGAATTTAGGAAAGCTTATTTGTCGATTTTCTCGTCTTGTCTTTATCACAGGGTGTATTGTGCTAGCTTCACTTATGTGAAGTTTTCAGATGAAATAATTTTCCTCTCAGTATTAGGAAGTTAGAATATTCCAGATTTTGCCAGATTTTTGCCTAGAAGCCAGAATCCCAGGCCAAAAGTTGTAAATGAAATTTTTTTCTTCCAAAAATAATTTTTTGACCCATGACAACTGATAAAAGCTGCATTCTTTCAGCTTTCCATTCTGAAGCAAGATGAAAATAAATTCACAATTTCAGAATTTCCAGCAAAATGTATATTCTGTTTTCAGGACAGCTCCAGTCTGAAACGGAACTTCCCACTGCTGATGGTAGATTTGCAATTTTGTCATCCCTTCAAGTAGTAATTCAGTCACACTTTAGTAACTAGAGTCTTTGTCTGAAGAGTGATGGGAGATGTAAGCATATTGAAGCGTCTTATGCTCTAAAGTCAGAGGAATTTTTGTGCAAGCTCTGTACAAAAAAGTTAGCCTGTCTCACACTAACAGGCCAAGAGTTGCTTAATGTACACTATAAAAACACATTGGCAAGTCTAAACTTTTTGCAAATTGCTTATAAATTGAACTTTTAGATAAACTATGACTTAAACCATTGCAAAACACATCATTTCATCACACAGAAAGCAATAAAATTGCAGACAGAAACTTCATGACTTCCTGTAGGAAGGCAGCAACTGAGAGCAAATAATTTAAAAGAAAGATCTCCTTTTAACTTGCGTGTTTCTAGAGATAAGAAAGTGTCAAAAAAAAAAGGGTACAAAATGTAGGTGATGGACTGACTATGCTGTAAACACTATATATCTTCTTCCTGTTCAAGCCAATGTTGCAGTATTCCACAAATTTTCATAGTGTATATACTCAGGTTCCCCAGGAAGAGAATGTCTAACCACAGAATTTAATGTAATTTCAAAATTTCAAACATCATTGTATTTTTTAGACCTCTGGACTGTAGGCAAGATCTGGAAACATCCCTTTCCATTAACAAGTTCTGGATTTAGTGAAAGAATTACATAATGTGCTTCTGTTAAATAAAAAAAAACCCAACCAACCAAACAAACGCAAGACAAAATAGAAAACTTATCGAGAGCAGCTTTAAAAGAAATCACAGTTTATTTTTTTCTGTCCTAGAATACCAGTACAATTCTTAGGGTTTCCTTTACCTTTTTCAGACAAAATTCTCCCCCGATCTTCCCCTAAAATTTTTTAAAACAGGTGATTAGGTTTTCAAAATATAGCACTTATATAACACTCGTATAACACTTGCGATTTCCAAGAGAGCAGCACAAAATAGTAGCATCCTGATGATGATCCTGATTGTACGATGATACCCATTTACATCCCAAGGTGAAAGAAACTCCGCTCCTAAGGACATAGAATTGAAGCTCTCAGTAGGCCCTTAAGATCATAGTTACAAATTCTGTTTTAAAATCTGAGTATCCTAAGACTTTTAACACTTATTTTAATTAATTTTTGACATCTTTGCTTTCTGCTACAAAGACACGTTCCTTTATAGACTTCAGACTTAAATCTTTAAAGATGCCAAATTCCCATGCATTCGTCGCACTCACTGAGAGCTGTGGACATCTGAAGTCGCTCTCGAACTATCTGTTACAGAAAAAAACCTGACTTACATTTAATAAAAAACTGACTTTGAGATTTCTTATGGATCCTGAAGAAGTCTGTAATGGAACATGGCACTATTCTAAGACACATATAAACCTTAAGAAAGGGAGGATGCTGACTCCTTCTTCAGGTGGAGTCACCACTACAATTCAGGAGGCAGACTGTGCTTTTTCTGCATGGATATCCTTGTCAACACATCAACGTGTCCTTGTGCAATGTATCCAAATGCATGTCGAGGTACGAGAACAGAAAAAATTTATTAGATTTAGTTTATTATGCAGAGAAGCATCCACAGCTAAAAAAAAAGTCTTTAATACAAAATTAAATGCAACTGAGTAAATAACATTCCTATTCCTCTCTCTTCTTCCAAGGAAAGAATGGCTCCTATAATAACTTGTGTCTCTGAGATAAATGAATGCATTGAAGCTCTTAACTACTCTTTGATGGACTACAAATGGACACTGTGCAGGACAATATTTGAACAGTAATGATTTGCCCTCTTTTCTTCAAGTATAAGCTGATTGCAAAGGCTTCAGGACCATAGATTAAATAGCTAAAGGGGTCATGAATCTTAATAGCTTCTAAGTCAGAGAGATCTGCAACATGCTCTGACTGGAATGTGCATGGAATGTATAAATATTAATAGATCTAGCAAGGGCTCAGCAGACAAGCTGTCTAAAATTTCTCAGTGGGAAGACTGGAGAATGAGACTGCTGTGTACAAATCAGCTGAAAAGCTCCTACCTATAAATGAACTGTCAGCATGTGTGTAAATATCATTTTCCTGAAGGGATATTTAACATTCTGAGATGCCCTGGTACATAGGCACTGCATGCATTGGAGCTGATTGCTGCAGGATTATTTGGTATGATGAACATGCTCAATAGGTCAAGCACTAGTGATGGGGAAAGGAAGGATAATTTGTGCTATGTGTCTGAAGCTTGCTCTGATGAGTATTCTGCTACTGCTAAGACAACTCACTTGTAGGAACCTTGATGAAGTTCATTGTCATGACTGCGTTAGAACAGAAATATAAAAATTTGAGATGTATCTCAAAAAAAGTTGAGATTTTGAAACTGGCAGAAGCAAAGTTCTTCACATGCCTTTAGCTGTGGTGGGTCTTGTATATGCACTTACGAATAGTAATTTCAAGGTTATATTCATGTCTTAAGTCTCATGACAGATGAAAATTGGGCCTTTCTTGGCATAAAGAAAAAAATTTATTTGAGGTTTTTCCATTTCCATACAACACAGATTTCCTATTTGTGATTAAAATTACTATATTTTTACTGAAATTGTAATTTATTCTCTGTTTCATAGCTGTATGTTGCTGTGTATTAATCTACATGAAAGTCATGAGAATGAGGGGAGGGTCTGAAAAATGTGTGGATCAGGGACACAATTTAGAATTGGATTAATAGGAAGGGGGGGTGTTTGTTTGTTTGTTTTAATTACTTGTGTTTCTTACTTTGAAATGCAAAGAACATACCAAGTCTCAGATGCTCCACAGCTGTTACTAAAACACAAGAAACTTAAACCCAGATCACTGAAAACACAAGTTAAACACTCAGTTCCTGCTCACATTTATCCCTTTCCTTTCCCCTCTATTTTAAAGACCCTCTCAAACTACCTCATTCTAATGGTTTGATCATCGCTTTCAGCTGCAATGATGAGAGCTGCTCTCACAGCCTTCCTCATGACATTCATAACCATTGGCTTCTGGTTTCCAGGTGGTCTGATAGCATCTGACCTTGTCCCCTCCATTTGTCCGGCATACCTTCTAATTTCTTCTCTTTCCTATGAACTCTCAGAGCCTGGGCCCTGTGTGGAGTAAGGGCACAATATTCCTACCACTTCTGTATAGAAAGCATCAGCTAATAACAAGTGAAGTATATGAATTCAACTAATTGAATGAGAACTCTTAATTTGTCTTGAGCTTTCTCTCCACTAGAAAAAAAAACCAGGAAAAGCTGTTGTATTTCTCCAAAATTATGTAATTTTGAGAAAATAGCATATTCTGACTGAAAAATTCCTTGATGAGTTTCCATCTGCCTGGTTTTAAAAATATTTTTCTATCAGCTTTCCTGTCTGTCAACAACCTTACAACTAAAAGGAGGGAATCCTTCTATTTACTGTGTTCTCAGTAGGACACAGTGGTAAACAAGAGTTTATCCATGTTCCAAAGAGCAGTACTGGCATAAAATGGGCAAATAACATTCTACCTTGCTAAATGCAGATTGCAGCACTTTCACTGTGTGTCTCAAATCAAAGACTTTGCATCAGGGTACTTTTGATTTTTCAGGCCGTTTGTAACACTATTAAAAGACAGTGTTAATCATTCTAATCATTCTAATCATAGTACTAATCATTCAGTAATATGGAAGTACTGAGATCACCTCTCTAGGCAGGTGCCGTCTCAAAAATGCCTCATAAAGCAGTTTTTTCTCTTTGATTAAGTGTAATAAAACAAAGCTCTGTGAGGACTTCCTTTTTTTTTAAAGGGAGTAGATGGTATTTTCATTCTAAAATTTATGAAAATAATATATGAAAATAACATTCTGAGTAAACACCTGAACTATAAGTCATCTCTGATTCTTGTCTCAGGAGACAGTAAAACCAAAAATTTTACTTTTCTTGGTAAGTTTGTGTGCTATCAGATAATGCTGTGTGTTGAGAAAACTTGTCATAAAATGCTATTGTTTTTTTAAGTTGGCAGATGATCCTGAGAGGTAAGATTAAAAGAACTGTATGATCAAAAGAGAGAATTGGGTAGCCAATATTGGCACTATGTGTTGACATGGCTTCACCACATTGGATAGTTCTCAAGGGAATGAAGTTACTATATCATCTGCTATTCTCCGTGCTATTGCACCTTGATTCTTCAGTCTTCCCTTTTGTCATCAGCTTTTCACATCTGTTGCTCATCAACTCCAGCTCTCCAAACCTCCACCTTACTCCTTTCTGTTTCCTGGATGCTTTTCAATTCATACTCCATTCTGATGGGTTTTATTTTATCCTGACATCAATCTCTTGCCTGTGTTCACAGGTGGAGAACAGAAGTGACCCTGCTTTCATTGTTGCTAAATTTACGCTGTCCAATTAAAAATTTTAATTGTAGCCACTCTTTCTGAGGTTACCAATAGGTAAAGGATAAATGGGCAGCTGGTGATTTCAGTCTTAACAGCCAGAAATTCAAACAAAGTAGTCAGAAATTGTGGTGAGTTACTGAATGAAAGCAGAAGTCCTTTAGATATGAAAAATTCAAGGAGAAACTGCATAAGAAAATTGCTAAATTCAAAACTTTCAAAAAAAATCATTTATCTTTCAAGCCACTGCAGAGATCTTACAAATTAACCTAACAGGGGTGCTCTACTAATGAGAAAATAAACAAGAACTATCCAGGGAGTCTTGTAAGTGCTGTGAAAGACTTTTTATTATGAATGTGAAAAAAATATGAGATGAGGTACAGTGAGGTCATAGAAGAGGATGAGTAGTGTCACCACTACATCCTGGTAGCATTATGTTTCAAAAAGCATAAACCAAAAGGTGCACTCCCAAGAAGTCACAGATAGTGGACAAAAGTACACAGTTTAGATGCTGTTATTGTTACTCTGATCCTGATTTCTCTAACTGAAAATGTATGATTATATTCCTTTCATTATTCTGTCACTTTCACGTCTAAAAATTTTTAATAACCCAGATCCTGTTTTGCAAATACTCTTGCTTTCATTTCTCTCTTTTTTTTTTAAGTCCTTCATTTCAGTCCTGAAAAGTATTAGCATTGCATGTTATTTTTATCATTTTTTGAGAAAGGAGGTCTGTCAAGAGACAACTAATTGCATTTTAAACTAACTCAGAAAGCTACATGCAAGTGTCAGTATGCCAAAGGTTGTTTGTTGTGTTTTTTGTAGCTTTGAAGTTTATTTATTATTATTTATTTAGAAATCTCATACTTATAGAAATTGAAAGAAAAATTTTTCTTGAACCCTCCAACTGGTGTTTATTTGTTTAGCTAATAGATTTATTCTGCTTGCATTCATATAAGGTTAATCTTAATCATCATCTTACATTAAGATGTCAAGAATTTCCTACTCAAATGATTTTAATTTTCAAACTGAATGAATTTTTTTGAATCAAGGATGCATAGATCACCTAGAGAAAATAAAACTCAGAGAATGGTCAAGTCCATCCAGAAGGAACACAAGTGTGTTTCAACTTACAATATATTTATATTTTTTCAGTGTCTGTGAAGATAAGTAGTATCATTTGTAACCCACTGTGATATAAAGATATATATTATTTCCAAAAAAGGCTTCAAATTAGAAAATACAGAAGAATAAATGAATAAACTTTGTCATAAATATTTAAAGCATTCCAATTTCCACTGTTAAAACAAATAAAAAGCATCTTCTTTTTTTTTTTTTTAATAGTTCTCTTTTAGCATTATGTGTGAGTTTCACTTAATTCGTTTCTTCTCAGGTTTTAATAATTTCTTTAAGGTACTTGTGGGTAGTTTGTTAGCACTGGTACAAAGCTTTCCTTTATTCTTTTGCAGCATTATAATAATGCCAATCATAATATATAATCCAAGTCACAACAGAGAGATAGGATTTTCTCTTCTTCAAGTGAATGGGTAACAATAACAAGAAACTTACTGTGTTGTAACAAAGAAGGCTTTTGTGTTGTAACAAGGAAGAGAGTTTCAGCATTAAAGATCCAGTTTTTCATTTGACCACACAGCTCCTCTTCACAAATACAATTTGCTAATCCCCAGGTTCTGAATGAACCTTTTCCCCAACTACCAGAAATCATTAGCCGGATAAAAATCTTTGCTACCTTCATTTTATTACCTGCAATGACATTTGTTTACATGTAAAGCCATGGAATGCAATAGTCTAATGGATGCTTCCGGACTAAAAGCAACAGGAGTATTCAAGCCTCTTCACATTAACAATAGTCTGAGTCAACATAATGGAACCACCAGATATTTCTGATACATACTTTAGAAAGGAAAAAGACGATCAAATTACCTCACTTATCTTGTTTATAACAACATTACTGCTCCTGAGAATAAATATAAAACCTGTACATGTGTGCCTTGCCCTCACAGTTGTCTTCACTACTAGATGTACAGGAGCTGCAGATGGATTTTAATATTAAAAGTGAGTGCACACAATGCTGGTGAGCAGGCACAAGAACCATGCATCAGAAATGTGCCTATTCTGCACACCACTCATTCCCCAAAGTCATTGCACATTTTCCCACTACATTTACTTAGATTGTAATTCAATACAAGGAGATTAAGAGGCAATTTTTTTATAGGATATTATTAACTTAGGCACCAAGGAATTGACTACATTTGTAATAAACACAAATATGTGGGAATAAGATTACTTAGCAATAGTTGCTGACAGTGCACAGAATGTCCTAGGTGCTGTACTGAGCTTGACTAAGCATTATTACCTTTCCTGAAAGGACATTATAATAGCAAGGAAAACTGAATAAGCATTAATCCAGAAATAAATTTGCCAGGTTTGTGCCAGGCTTGTATTTGTCAATGTCCAGCAGCTTCTGAACATGTAGGAGTTTATTAATGAAAGCATTTTAAAAACTTGTTAAACAAAAAGCTTTTATAAGAAATTACAATCTGTGGGAAGACTCAAACTGACTTGGTTTTAATATCCTTTTTTTATTTTTCCACAGATAATTTTAGATGGGACAAAGTTTTTCATCTAAAGAAAGGAAAACTTCTTAAAAAACTTCCACCAAAAGTGCTAGTTTTTGGCCAATTTCTTTCTTTTCACAGAACTGCCAGATAAAGAAACACTGTAACCCAGAAGACCATATTAGCCATCAAAGAGAAAAACTTGTGTACTGTATGTACACTAAAATTTACAGCACAAGCTAATAATTTGCAGCTCTTGACTTTTGTATCTAAAAGAGTAACGATCTGAATTGTTCGTGAGTGGCAGAACTGAATTTGAGAAGTGGGAGGAAGAACTGCAGAGATGATAAAGTTCACTTTGAATTTACAATTACTTTTGTCATGACATTTGGGGTAACAGGCAGGTTTCTGAGTGTGAACAAAGAGCCTGCAAATGTGAACATAGTGTGTGTAATGGAGTACGGTACTGAGGTTTCTGGACGAAATCAAACAACGTGGGGTAGGAGCCAGAAACTGTACGTTGATGCAATTATGAGACCGATTAATCTTTGTTGGGCTTCTGTGGTCAAACTGTGTATCATAGGTCCATGAATGCACACTGTTCGGGACATCAAGCTGTCTGCATGGGTTGTACTTTATGTAGTACTTTTTTGGTTTTCTCCCTTCAGGATATTTGTTCATTGTATTTTGCTTTGTGACCACACCTTTAGACTAACAGCAAGCTAAGGTGACTCTTTGGAAAAAAAAGACTTGCTTTCATGACGACAGCATATCAGGAATGTGAGATTTTCTACTTGTTTGTCAAAGAACTGACAGCCACAATCACAGCAAAATCTATCAGGTCCACCATTCCTCTGGCTTGAATATTTCCAGTCTTTGTGAATCCAAACACCTCAAGAAGCAAGGTAATTGTGAATAGTAGCTAGTTTTTTGTCTTTCCATAGCACAAGAGATTATCCACACTGTGCTTGGAGATTAGCAGTCTTTGTCTGATTTAAATGTCCTGATATTTTGACTTTCCTCCATTAACTATTGGGCATGTCTCAGAATGTATACCTCTTTCTTTTGCTTTCTCGCTGAGAGAGAGAGGGTATTGATTACCTACATATCTTGTTAAATCCTTATATTGGCCAAATCACCTTTCTCCCACTTTGCACTTTCTATTGCCTTTTGAAAAAGCTTCTGGATCATGTAAGAACTTTTGGACCACGAATGTGACCATGTAACATTCATGGATTGCGTAAGATTACTTTAAAGGTAGCAAATGTAGCATTAGCAATTGCTAATTTTAATTAGGTAGGATTTACACAGTATACCAACTTTTATCCAATTTCTGTTCATGTAACATTTATCCATGATTATGTATAAAACAATCCATACTTTTCCTAAGTGATCAGTCATTTAACTCTTCTTGCAGCAGTCCAGAAATCTGTGCTTTGGCTATATCTTTTCTTACACAACCCAAGTCTGAGTCATTCTTAACCAACCTTTACCTGAGTAATCACAGAAAAAAAATAAAAATGTTTGGTCAAAGACTAACAATTCTTTGGCTCACAATATCAATGTTTTCCAACAGTTTTCCACAAACAGATCTTTTTCAAAGCTTAAATTGCATTGAGAGTAAAGGCAGACAGTTCCCAGGTGAGCCAGTATACTCACATTTACTATTTTATTCCCCTTAGATATTCTGGTCTAGAGCTCAGAAAGTTCACACTTAGACAAATGGAGTAATACCCTGAAATGGCATAGTGAAATTGTAGGATTCTCCTGTGAGAAAGGTTATCCTTTGTTATAAGGTTTATGCTTGCAAATTAGATTAGCATTGGAGTATAAGCTTTCAGAGGCATCTTTTATAGGACGTGGACCTTCTAGTTACAGTGAGTCTGTGAGGGGCAGACTAACATGGGTAATACTGTACTAGCTCAAAGCCTTGAGTACAAGTTAAGAAGGCTGCCGGGAGCAGTTTTAGGAATATTCTGATTCTAAGACTGAGTTGTGAGCTCCTCTAGTAGTTTATAGACAAGTGTATAGCTTGGACTGCTGTTTGTAGCAATAAATTCTAGCTCAAATTAAAAATTTATTTCTTTATACCAAGTTGTTTAGACATGCGAAGCAAGGAGTGGCTTGGTGCACACTTTACTGTGCTTTGGTGAATGTGATGCTGTAAAGGAATATAGTACGTTCTCTTCAGTGAATAAATTAAAATCCTTCTTATATTCGCTTGGCAAATAGTATGTTGAAAATTCAGGAACTAATAATAAGCCATTCAGCATTGAAATAATAAATATTTTATCTATTAATTGTATTTTGGACCCCACTGTTCTACACAAAGCATATAAATGTCATTTACATGTAAAAATGTAGTGCTAGAGCCTGAGATGTGGCTGATTGAAATGAGCACAGCTTCTTTAGAAGCAAAGGAGCTATGTTCATTCATGCAAGTTGAGAATTCAGACCATGATCTTTGAGTAAAGAGTTAATGTTGTGGCAAGATAATCAAACAAGAGATAGAGATTTGATTTGGAGTCTGGGGGTTCTGTAGAGAGAGGTCCTGGGTGAAATTTAGAAGTTATAAATTATGTGCTTTAAGTTAGATCTCCTTTGACTGTGTAACAGCAAATGGTTGACATTAAAGTGAATTTGTGTTTTCCACGGAACTACAAGAAAGATCGAGGTGATAGCTCCTCTTTTTCCTTTGAATTTCAATGGAGTAATTTTTCTTTCTTGAGAGAAGAGTGACTGTTGTACTAACTACATCAATTAAATTAGCATTGACTCAGTGTTAATGGAAGAGGGTACAGATTGCAAGAGGTACTGCTAAGAGGAAAGTCCTCCTTAGCTTCCTCCATCAAATCAGCCTGTCCAGTACAAACAAAAACTACATAAGATCACAATAACAGCATATTATTCCTCTTCTGCCTTCACACACACAGCTAGTGAAAGCATAATGCAGGCAAACTGGTGAGGTACACTGCCATAGACTCACACAGCAAAAGGAGATCTAGAAGATGGAAACATAGAATGGTTTTTGCTGGAAGGGACCTTAAAGATCATCTAGTTCCAACCCCCCTGCCATGGGTAGGGACTCCTTCCATTAACTGGGTTGCTCAAAGCCCTGTCTACACAGGCCTTGAACACTTCCAGGGATGGGGCATCCACAAATTCCCTGGGCAACCTGTTCTTGTGACTCACCACCCTCTAATGTAAACCTTTCCTCTTTCAGTTAAAAGGCATTCCTCCTTGTCCTATCACTACATGCCCTTGTAGAAAGTCCCTCTCCAGGTTCACTCTTTTGCCCACTTTAGATACTGCAAAGCTGCTCTAAGGTCTCCCTAGAACATTCTCGTCTCCAAGCTCAACAGCCCCAACTCTCAGCCTTTTCTCATAGACAAGGTGGTCGAGTCCACTGATCACCTTCCTGGCCCTCATCTGGACTCAGTCCAGCAGATTCATCTCCTTCTTTTGTCAAGGGGCCTAGAGCAGTACACAGTACTCCAGGTCAGTCTCACGAGAGCAGAGTAGAGGAGAAGAATCATCTCCCTCTACCTGCTGGTCACACTTCTTTTGATGCAACCCATAACACAGTTGGCTTTCTGTGCTGCAAGCCCATATTGTTGCATCATGTTAAGCTTCTTATGAACCAACACTCCCAAGTCTTTCTCCTCAGGGCTGCTCTCAATCCACATCAGTGTAAACTTTTCCATCTATACAATGTTATTCATGTCACATTGTAGACATCAACCTCTGCACAAGCTGCCTGTTTGCAAATATTTGCTTCATTCTTTTTAATATTTTTTTTTCTAGCTTCTTCCATCTGGGCCTTTTTTTCTAGGGAAGAGGATAGGAGATCTAATGTAGAAGCTACAGCTCCTACTCGCTGTAGGCATAAACCCATGCAATACTTGCTCCCCACAACTAGAGAGTGCAGTGCCTGTATATTGTCTTCATTTACATCTACATCTGGTTCTTTAACGTAGAAAGAATTATCTTCAGACAGAAAGTCTTTTTCCAGCGTGTAATCAGACACACCTCCTGTATCTTTTCTAGGCATTTTGATTTTAATTACTTTACGCTTCTGAGACAAAAATATTTGCTTCTTCACCAAGGACCTAATTGATAAAATACACTTCCAGTGTATACATATCAGTATGCACACTTTTAAACTTTCTCTTTGAACAGTGTCTGGTTTAAAAGGTTTATTACAACTTTTTTTAAACTAAGGAGAATTAAAAAATCCAGAGATTTAGTCTATGAAAAGATAAAATTAAAAACCATTAAAAAAAGAGAAAATAGTCCTGATATCACTGAACTGTTATGTAAATTTCTTGCTCTGAGCCTACAAGATTTGGTGGAGATTACCTAATGGCTCATGGATATTGAAAGGGGGCAGGCAACCCATACCTCAACTCCCTGCCTCATTTTTACTGTCCTACATATATCAGGGTTTACATTTATTTCTGCCTTTGCTCTCATGTCAGATTTGGTTCTCATCTGACCTATTAAGAGCTGTTTCAGTTCATAAAACCAGAGGAAAATAAACTGAATAAAAAAAGCATTGAAAAAGTCTTCTGTGCAATGTTAACTTAGATTATCATATTCATCTTACAAGACTGTAAACTAAGGACTGATATTGAAACAAGAATCAGGCCTAAAAGA
>VZRE01004795.1:310-42627 GCA_013396775.1 Cephalopterus ornatus | reverse complement strand
TCGGCTCCGCGGGCGGCGGAGGAGATGCCGGGGCAGGAGCTCGCCTCCTGGCCGTGACCCACCCGCAGTGCGGAGCGGGTCGGCGGCGCCGTGTCCCCGCTTTAAGTCCCAGTGAAGTCAAGTGCCCAAAAATCAAGTCAAGTGAAATCAGTGCCCAAAAATCTGCCCCTCATATTGTCACCTCACCTTAGCACCGCTTGGCGGCCGTGCCGGCGAAGGTAATAACGTGGAACAGCACGGCAGAGAAGTGTGGAGTTAGAAATAACGGCCGTAATCACCTTCCTTTTGCTGGATGCCGATTGGGGGGGGGGGTTTTTTTCCTTTTTTTTCCCCTCTTTNGGGGTTTATTCTCTCTTTTTTCCCCTCTTTTTTTTTTTGTTGTTGTTATTTTTTGTTTGATTTTAGGGTTTTTGGGGGGGTTTGGGTTTTTGTTTGTTTTTAACCGAAATGGGAATAGGAGTTATTTGCTTTGGACCGATGTCAGGTGAGTGCCTGGCACTGCAAGGGGAGCCCTGGGAAAAAAAAGGCTTAGCAACACGAGCCTGCCCTGGGAGATCACAGCACCTCACTGGAGGGTTGGGAGAAAGACCTATTTCAGAATAGCTCAAGTGGTCATTCAAGAGTTACATAAAAATATACATTAAAGTTCTTTTGTGCGCTTCCCTTGTACTGTACCTGCACTGTTTGCTGTGGTTTATTTGCTTCCTTGACTTTGAAAATTCAGGAAGTGTCACTATTCGTGGAACTGAACTCGGAAGGTTTTACTGTTGGGAAAAGCTGAATTTGAGTGATAGGAGAGCTCTGATGACTTGACTTTATTTAAACTAATATCCATAAATGTACATTACCTGTATTGAAAACAGGATTACATGGCTGCTCACTAGTGACTTTTCCATACAATACTTCTAAGGTATATTGACTTGATAATCACGTGAGGAGTTGATTCTTGTGTGAGAGGAATTACATCTGGATTAGATAATTCTGCCTGACCCAGAAGATACTTATTTCAAACTAACTTTCTTGTATTTTTAAGAATATATTGTCTAGTATCAAAATACAAAAAAACTGAAGCTGGCTTAAGTAGCCTTTTTTACTTTTTCACAAGGAGGCTCACAAGCAAGTATTTTCACAATATTTCTTTTTTTTTTTTGCCCCTGTGCACCCTGTTATTGCTATGTCTCAGACCACAAGGGAGACTGGGGGTAAGGGCAAGGGAGGTGGGCAGGAAAGGATACTAAGTGGTCTCTCCCTTCCCTGAGAATCCTTCAAGTAACAGAGCTGCAAGGGAGCTAGTAAGTACTGTGAGGATTTGACCTAGGCAACACCTGCTTAGCCAAAAGCAAAATCTTCAGATAAATAACAATATAAATGTGAGTGAGTTTAGTTGAAGGCTCAGAGATAATAGAGATGGGAGTTATACAACCACCATATTATTTTTATTTCCAGTTATTCAGTATGAAGAAAGTAAAGAACTGATACTATTGGTGTAAAAGCGACACCCACAAGTTGCTGTGTAGATGCTGTACTAGCCAGTTGTCACCCCATGTGCATTTATTAAACTCCAGCCTTCAAACTCCACATTGGTGTTACCGTGGTACTTATCCATGTAATTTGCTGTAACACGTTCTCACATTGGATAATATTAGATGTCCCACCCATGGTATATCAAAAACCAATGCAAAGTATGTAAGAGAAGACAGTATTTGAAACCATTGCTTTGAAGGAAAACAAGTGATGAAGTTATTCTACTGCATGACATCTAGATAAGATGTGATATTCATTTCTTTTATTCAGCTGTATATTCGGGTAATTCTAAAATAAATGTATTGTATCCACGGAAAATCAGGTTCTGAAATGAAGTCTAAGTGCATATGGACAGGGATGTGGAAGGCTAAGCATGCAATGGCTTAGAAAAATATTCTTGTGTGCACTGAGTGACATTGGTCCTCAGCTACTGAGCAGTGCTGAGCAAGAGTGAGCCACTGTCCAGGAGCAGCCCCAAGCTTTACAAATCCCTCCTGCAATGGCCTCATCCCCTAGTCTGTCTGTGAAGGTACTCACTGTCAGGCTGGGTGCTGCCTCTTTAATGTTATGAAGCTGTAGCTCTGTTTAGCTATTCTGTAAATACAGTAATAAACCAACTGGGCTAAGGGAAGGTTTCAGCAAATCCTCATGACCTGTGGTGTCTAAAAATCTCCTGTTTCCTCACGTTAAGGGAGCCTATTTGTAAATAGGGCAGGTCCCCTGCATAAGGACAGTGTTTTTATTCACACCCAATGAACAAACACCTCCACCCACTGTTGTTGTTTTAAAAGACTCCAGCTGCTCATGAATATAGGGTCAGGGAGGGCCGCCTAAATGTTTCTCTGTGCTTTCTCCCCAGCACAGCCAGCAGAGCTGTTTCCTGTTCTTTGTTTCAAGGCTGGGGTTTGCGTCACACATTCCAAGTGGCATATGTGGTGCTCTTTCCTGTTTCAGGCTGTTTTCTGGCAGTTTGGTAGCTTCATCCAGGCCCCTTGTCACTGCCCCTCAACTCCCAATCCCCACCCGATGAGTTATCATGTCTCTACACACTCAGGATTGCTTAAGATGCCTGTGTTATGTCATAACGAGGTTTCCAAGTTAACCTTTAACGCACGCCCTCGACTCCAATATAGTTCTGAGGGTGAACTGGAGAGCTTTGCTCTGTTCGCTGAAAACTTGAACTCAAGTCTCCAGAAAGTTGTGAGCCAGTTTTCTGCTCTCGCTCGCTCATCAGCTGATCTGGAATAGCTCCATTAAAGTCACAGAGTTGCACTGGTCTATAAAGAGTATGAGAAGAAAATCCACATCTGTCAGCTTGTACTTGTAAGAGGGTTTTGGCTTCCACCCTTACCCAAGCTGAATGGTCCATCATAAGCACTTTTTATTTCCAGATCTCAAAAGGTATTTTCTCCTTATACAAACTAGAAGATTCTTTGTCCTCCAGATGTAATACAGAAGATGAGGCACTGCTGGCTAACTTTTCTTTGGCGTTAATAGGTACTGCTGTCCTAGATTTTCCATTTTTGCAGGCATAAAAATAATTTTTTCACTCCTGTTTTTATATTTATCTTTACCCCTCACTGTGTTGCAGGCAGACATAGTGAAATATTGAGAGGAAATTGAGAAAAACATAAATCTTTCTATTGCTTTGGGTCTGACAGAAGAAGAGCTAAAGGACCCAAGCCAAAGGTCTTTGAAATCAAGAGGAAGACTTACATTATCTTCAGTGTGCTTTGAATCAGGCCCTGGATGAAAATGCAAGATGGAGTGTTTATTCTTCTCTGTCACTTACGGGCTGAAATATGCGTGGCTTCTGTACATTCAGAAATACTTCCACCCTTTCATTTTACTCTTTTGTTTTTTTTATTTCAAAAATTTTTAAAGTAATCTTTTAGTTCCTGCTCTTGCTCTTCTGGATGCTACAGGTTAGCTGTTTGTGATCATTGCAGGTATCTTTTAGGAAGTACTTGAAATGCACACTTTAAACTTGTTTCAGGGCTTAATTGTATGCAAAAAATAATTTTATTGAATTATGTGCACATACTTATATCAAACTGTTTTTTGTCTGTTCAGAAATCCAGATAACAAGAAGTATTTGGCCACACAGTTTTGGTAAGTTGCTCATTATTTTAATTTGTTGTTCTCAGCTGGTTTTAGTTTATTGTTTTTCTGTTCATTTTAGAGCACCGTAGATGAGTTTATCCATTAGAACACAATTAAATATCAACATTCTAGTACTGCTAATTTGCACAGTATTTCAAATATTTAATATTTTCTTTTCCCATGTCAGAGGAAAAGAGTTACATTTAACTGTGTTTAATACTGGAAACTGGTTTATAATAAATGCAGTAAATTTTGTGGTTTACACCTTTTTGTAGCCAGAAGTTCTACAAAATAAGGAACTGAGGTTAAAATTATAATAGTTTTGTAAACCAACTTTTAAATACTAATTAACACTGCTAACAGGAGGTCTTTTAGAGTTCTTTTATGCTCTCAGCATTCAAGCTTTGTGTTTTCATTCCGAGGCTAGTTGCTTCCAATCCAGAATATGAAGTTTGGCAGAGCTAGTTTTAGGAGAGAGATTTAACTCTTCCCTGTTAAGCATTTACTTGATGTCAGAGCTTCCTTTAAGCATTTTGTAGCCGTAGGTGATAGTTCCCAGGGGAAGGAAGTGTAAGTGTAGATCAGCCAAATGGAAAGACAGAGCTCCAACAGGTTTTTAATAGTAAACTAACTCAGAATGGAAAAAAAAATGCAACCAAATGTGTGGTCTGCCTATCATACAGTCAGTGTGTGTTACCAACAAATTAACTTGATCCATGAAGGCATGACAGACTTTCCACTTTTAAAGAGTCTAAGCTGCTTCGATCGCTGTCACATTTGTACCCACTGCTGTATGCAGCTCTTTCCCCTGGTTGTTTTTGTTTTTTTTTTTTTTTTTTCATTTCTGTAGGTGCATAGAAGTTCATCGACATTTGCCCGGTATTCAAGTTCTTGTTCAAATTAATCATTTAGGCTATTATTCGTAAATGTACACTTCCTTTTTCTAGGATTAGGCTTCTGTCTTCTTTCCCTTACTATGAAAAATGTAGAATCTTCTTTTCCATTTGTTTCCTGAAATAGCAGAAACCTTTGCATAAGGGAACAGTATTTTCTGTCATTCTTTTGTCATAATGAAAAGGCTTAATATTTCTCCTTTTTAAATTATCTTAAAAATTAATCTCTTAAGAAAAGCACAACAAAAAAAACGAAGTTCGGTTTGGAAGGGAAAGATTACCATACCATTCCACATACTTCACTTGTTTTCAAAAGTCTGATCTTTTATCCTTACTAGACTGTTTCTCCTTCTAAGAAGTAGCTTGAGACAGGAAACCAGACAGCAGTCTACTCTGATAAGGGAGAATATTGTCTAATGGAGGTGCCTGAAGAGCTTTTCTTTCTCCTTCTCTTAGGTTCAGTAAATACAGAACTGAAGGTTGAACAGGGTTTACATGGGCTCAATTTTTCCTTGGTAAGGAAGAAGTTTTCTTAACAAGCAATTCAAGAACATTTTTGCCCCTGATTTTTCCATACAAAAAAGCCATTTCCAGTCATGTGGCTTCAAAGAGCCTGCCAACAGTATTATCATAAACTTAATGGAAATACCTATTAGTCTGCTACAGAGGTGATAAATAATTATGTGTAAGCAGTTCTAGGTCAAACAAGGTGACGTCAGCGAAGTTATGATGCACAAATTGTGCAAAAACACAGGTTTTTCAGCCTGCTTACAGTCCCGAAAGGAGAAAGGTAAAAGATTCTCAAGTCTTTGCTAAAAGGCAAAAATAGTTTGAAATACTTTAGTATTTCAAATCCTGTAGTAACAGAATCCTGTAGAAATGCTCTTTTTCTTCATGCCTATCAATAAAACTTAAAGGAGAAAATTTTTGCCTGCGTATCATTTTCTTCTACATAATATCCTAACTTTTTCAACAATTATTACTGTTGAAAATCCAGTGAATAAAAAACAAAGAAGGCTGCTGATCAGTGAAACATTTTCTTGGGGTGTTAGTTCTTCATGATTCCTCCTCTGCTCTGTTCTTCATGGGCAGGCTGCTCTGGTCTTTTCTCCCAGCACCACGTCTGGACCTTTGTTCCTGCCCCACTCTTACTTGCTTTGACTGATTCTGACTGCTGCGCTGAGCTGGAGAGTTTCCTCGCCTGCTGCTATTTTGGGGTTGAGTGCAGTTAAGCACTTGCTTACTTCCCATTAAAGTTAATGGAACTTTAGAAACACTTTTTTGCTGACTCAGATCTTGATGAGCAACTGGTCCAGTAAGTGAAAACACGTTACTAGCCCTGAAAAACACTTTTTGTACCTTCTCTGTGGAATGTTGGTCTCAGAAACTGGTTTCTCTCTGTCAGACTCTCTTTCAAGGCTCCACTGAAGATGACTTCTCACCTGGGTTCAGAAAATCTCCCTGCCCTTTTGGATTTCATCTGTGGAGAGTCTTCTGATAGTACTGCTTCTCCTTAGTACCAGGAGAAGTTTGACTCGAGGCTCGCAGGAGAAGTCACAGTTTCAAAGCAACAGCTCGAGTCCCAAAGGGCTTGGAGTGAAGAGCCCTTGGTCACAGGACTTAAAGCAAGAGCTGCAGTGTCTTTACAGAGAGCACTCATACAGTGCTAATTTAGCAGATATCATTATATTGTTCTGTAATTATACTGACAATAACAATCATACCTTAAAGCTTCTAGACAAAGCCTCGCTGTACATGCGGCAGCATTCCTTTGCTTCCCCCAGGCACAAAGATTGAGGAAGCAAACCCCTTATGTGTTTTCAGGCGGAGTGAAGAGAGGCAGAATTTATGGTCACCACCCCCATGTCTGCCACAAGAGTCAGATCACTGGCTGCTCTTCCAGGTATTTAATGAAAGCAGAGGCTTTATGTTAGAAAGAAGCTTTGTTGTTGGATGAACACAGTCAAAACTGGTCCTCTGCCCCACCCTTTCCTTTCATAACAGGGTTGCAGAGGTGGTGGACCTTGAAGGTACATGTGTAGAGCTGCTGGGAGTAGCTGCACTGTGGTTGCTCTTTTCCAGCTGCTCTGCAATGCAGATGTGTATTCTGAGTGCATTCTTTAACATTCTTTAACCACTTTACAGGTTTCATCTAGGGTAAGTAATCCATAAAAGCCCTTATTGGCAGAATGCATATTAAGTATCTTTAAGCTTTCATTTAGTTATGTCTCTGAAATAATAAGCCATCCACCTGTCAGGAAGTTGGTATCGAGAAGTCTTCAATCCTTGCAAGGTGATAAGCCCTAATGATAATGTCCTTCCCTTCTGGAATGGCAACCTTGCTGTATATTGGATCATAAGGGCAGTTTCTGTTGTTTCTGGCTTGCTGTCTTCACTGAACTTCAGATAGGAGAATACTGAGGGACTTTGCCTCAGCTTTCCCTTGCACCTGTCCTTGTTTCCATACAAAAACCAATTGCTTCATTCGTCTTTCTGAAGTACAGGGTGTGAGCAAAATCTTATCAAAAGCCATGTCCTGTTTGGACAAGTTGGACTGACTTGGCAGAGATCCACAGGGTGGAGTGAATGGGAGGAGGCAAGAAAGTAAAACTGGGTGGCTTGTTAGCTGAAAAGAAAGAGAGAGAGCAAAAAAAAGAGAGGGTGGAATGTTTGCCTACTGGATTGCAGTTAATTATTTAGTTTCAGATTACATGCATTTTAAATTCTTTTACCCCACATGAGAAAACCCTTTAATGCAAAATAGTTTACATAATAAAGTGAAAGACAAAGACTTTATTTTTTAATAGACTTTATATGAATATATTGTTGTTGCCTCACTGTTTTTTCCAGAGCACCTCAGGAATGAGAGATAGTATTTTGATTTTCCAGAAATTAGTTGTATATACTAAACAATTTGCAGGCTTTCAAACAAGTACATTCTGAAATCACTGTGTAAAGTAGAACCCAACTGGTTTTTCATTCCTCTGTAATAGAAACAGATAAGACTGTTTACCTTCCCTATTGCCCCCCTCTCACATGTTTAGGAGAGAGAGATTGGGATTTTTTGAGTTAGTAGGCATGCTTTTACAAATATACTGGGAAAAATTAGCTACTTTTTAGTAAAACTAGTATGCTTTATTTGCGTGTGAGTGTTCATGCATGTGGTCCAGGATATCAGTTTGGAGCATTATTTTTAAATACAAAGACCATTGTTTTGTGAGTTTATTTACAGCCTTAGGAAAGTATCCTTTTGAGCTAAATTTTAAATGCCAGATCCAAAGCTGGTTTGTATTGGTTCTATAGCAGTCAACCAAATAAGATCTGGATGAACAGGACCAAGTGTTACACGCTAATTAATTTTCCTTTCTTGAAAATTGGTTTCCAGTCACTATCAAATAGGCAAAATAAACCTATTGCTTAAGAGTAACATGTGATAAAGTGCTTGATTTCTCTACTGTGATGCAGTAATAAAAGTATGGTTTTCCTCTGCTGCTCTGAGATGACTGCATTTGAGAAAGATTGACAATTATTTTTCACTTTTATTCAGAGCAGTACGCTTTCTGTTGTCTGTGTCAGTCTAATTTCTACACAATAATTTAGAGCTATCTTGGGAAACACTCAAATGTGTAGCATGACATGTCAAATGTATATCAAGTGTCTTTTCACACACTTTCTTGTAAAGCAGTAACTCTTAAACTAAAGAAATCCAGTTTTAAAATTACAAGAATGACAGAAAGTATGATCATCACTGCATTTACTTAGAAGGAACTCTTCTTTCTTTTCCCTTCCTTCCTGCCTTCCCTCCTTTCTTCCTTTTTTTTCTTCTTGCTTTCTCTCTTTTTCTCCTTTCTTTCCCCCTTCCTTCCTTCACTAAAGTACAAATTAGTTCCAAATTCCTTCAAGGGGTCTGAGTGCCTACATTTTACTAAACATTTTTATCTTCTAGAAGTACAACTTCTTTCTGTTTTCACATTGCATATATATGTGTGAGAACATGAGTGATGCATAGATATGTGGATGTGTTTCTGGAAAGACAGTCTTCTGAAACATCAGTTCTAGCTATGTGAAATGTTAAAAACCTGAAAAAGATAACTAGGTTATGGTTATCTAAAAGATAACCACTCCAAGAAGAATAGTATAATTAATAACCTTCTCACAAACATATTTAAGGTATTTACAGAATTATCTCAACTTCTAGCAAATAGTGCTGAAAGTTACACAACTGCTTCTAAACTAAAACTACATAGTAAGTTTAAACTGGAAATTACATTAAGCTGTGTTATTTGTTTCACTTTGGTTTTGCAATTTGCTTTTGTCAGGCCTTCGGCTTTTGTAAGAAGATGTATGAAGATACTTTAATTTACTTTTGCTACTTGTTTCCATTATTCAAAATGCACATTGTTGTAATATATTTTCAAAAGTCTTTAAATGTTATTCGTTTGCCTGAATAATTAATGGTAGACTTGTAACAATTCGTGCCATCTTTCTCTAGAAGCTCTTAACAAATTTAGATCTATAAACACACATTAATTGCCAGATTGTTCATTGGTGTAGGCTTATTAGAATTTTTTTAATTTGAGCAGCTCCATCTTAAAATGTTCGTTTACATTGCTGAGAGAATTTTCCAGCCACAGCTACAAATCTGTTGGTGAGCCTTCAGCCTGTTCCACAGGGTGAATTGCCTGCATGGTGAAATCTGTCTGTATTTGCTTCTTTCCAGTGCCATCTACTGGACAAAAGGGAATTGATGTCATTTATTTTTGTCCTCGCATCTTAATAGAGGTCATACCACTTCCAGGCAGGACTGTGAACTGTACGGAGTATGGTCAGAACTTGCTCCTTTAACATCGGTCATAATATATAACCTCAAGTGATCTATAAAAAGCTTGCCAACATCTAAATGTTACTGTGAACAACTTTCCCTTGCTTTCCTTAGTTTCTACTCTGTATCATTATGGCTTTGCCTGGAAGAGGTTAGTTATCTCCTCCTTTACTTCACAGTGTCTTTCCAAGATGACCATGGCAAACGTGTAGGATGATAGTTATGACATCCATCACACTAAGTACTTGAATTTCAGGCATTTTAAGATTGGATAAGAAAAAACAACTGAAGCTGCACGGAATGGAAGCAGATTTTTTGAAATGTTTTTCTTTTCCACAGCACAAATAGTTGTTGAATTGTCACTAAATCCATTATGTCATGGAAATAACTGATGCCTTTTTTTTATGTTAGGTCATTGCAGCATGTTGAATGTAGTCCAAGTTAGTCCTGGATTTTAGGTTTGTTTTTTTTTTTCAGTGATATCAGTGTCACTGTATGTGAACTATTGAACATTTCTGTTAGGACTCTTAGAAGAGAGATACCCTCTCAAGAATCAATTCAGTTGTATAAAGAAAACTGTTCTGAAGTTGTAATGCTGGTGAGAAATGCTTAGTCTAAACTGTGATGTGTTTGAACATTGACAGCTAATGAAAGTGACAGTTCTGTGGTCTCGGTATGCTGACATGCCCAACAAAATTCAAATTAACTTGCATTAAATTGAGCAAATATCTCTTTGTTTGAATAGCAATTTGGAAAGAATGAACTTACAATAAATAAAATATTTAAGCTCAGTCAAATATTTAAGAATCTTTGTTAGAGATTAAGTATTCACTTTAATCTGACAAAACAGTAAGTTCTCTACAATTCAGAAGGTTGATTAGGGTGGCTTTCTAACACTTTGTCTTTGCCTTGCAGGCCAGGACATCAGAAGCATCAGAACAGGTGAATAAAAAAGATGCTAATGTTTGACCCAGTCCCTATCAAGCAAGAAGCCATGGAGCCTGTTTCAGTGGTAAGACTTTTAAAATATATCGACCTTCGTGATGATTCTATTTTTTTCACCTTTAAGTCACGCTAAGATTTCGTGAAGCTTTGGACTAGCTTAGGAAGGCCTGTGAAGCTTTGTTTTGCTCTTAATGCACTCAGATTCACATTCTGGGAAAACTTTCTGTAGTTTATTAATTTATTGCCTTAAATGACCTGACCCATTGCCTGTCAGATTTGCTCTGGGGATGGGAGCAACAGCAAAGTTTCAACAGCTCCCATCGCCAGAACTGAGGAGAGAACATCCAAGAACTTGTGAGCTCTGCAAATATGATCTCTGTAGTTTGTGTTGCAGATGGAGGTGGGTTGAAATTAAGTTGCCATGCTTCACAGTGAAGTGGCGAGAGCCTGTGGTTTCGATGTTACACCTTTGAACTAAATGAACAGCTTCTCACTGTCCCTTTTTCTGTTTATATCTTGGTTGTGACAACACGTGCCTGGGGCTAACTCTGTGCTCTAAACTTAATCCTGAAAAAAACCCCACCAAAACAACAATGGCTTTTTGCTGGGTAAACTGGTTGCACTGCTTTACCATGTGAACAGCTGAGAACTAGGGCAGTGGAAAAGGAACTAGGGGACAAAGGGGGAAGGGGAGACACTTCTTTAAAATTGGGTTCATTTTCAGTGAATTCAATATATAAGGTCATGTCAGAGAAGAGTCTGATAAGCAAGTGCAGCAGGGGTGTGTAGGTGGGAGCAGTACCATGAGAGTTGTGAAGATACAGGCTGCTGCTAAAGGGGAAAGTTTTGGCTTTTCTCCCTCCTTGTCAGCTTTGTGTTTCCTTTGTGTGACTGAAGAACTGTGTGGCCCTAGAACGATTTGGATCAGCTCACTGAATGGTCAGAATTGCTAACCACCAAAAATACTCATTTTTTGGTCAGATCAGGAAGCTGATCTGACTCATTCAGTGCAGCTACTCAGTAATAGAGCAAGGGGAGAGGGGAGGATGAGGTAACGGGGCCTCCCCTTTCAGCAGTAGCCCACAGTAACATCAGATTAAGTGTAATGTGAAACTACACCCCTAGAAAGGCTGATCAATTAAAAGGGTGAAGTCAGTTTACATAACTTAGAGTGCATTAAACTCATGCTCTGAATGGCATCTTTCAGTGGAAAGTTTGTTTCCTATTTTATTTAAAGTATAGAATTATTTTCATGAATTTAAATGCATCTGTAAGCAGTCTGATTTCTTCAGGGCTATTGATAACATATTTTGGTAGTTAAATTTATATGCATTTTAAAATTACAGTTTGACTTTCGTGGGGTTTATTTTCTTGAGAGCAATGATAGAAAAGTAACTGTCACTGGAACTGTGAGTATGATGAATTCCAATATTTGGATCAGGAAAGAACCTTAGTATTGGCCAGTCTGTCTGTCACTTTAATCACAATTATTGTGTAACCTTATTAGCGATGATTATCCAAGGATATCTAATGGTGTCCATCAAAAGCAGAAAATGGGCTGGTTTTAGCAAAAAAGTGCCGTTACTGTCTTTTGGGCTGTGTTTTGTGCACATCTGCCTTCATCCCCTAAAGAAAGTTCTGCAGTGGCTTGCGGTGATGTGTGAGGCACACAAATGCCCCAGACAGACTTGGACTTCTGCGAGATGGACAGGCTTGGTCCCTCAGGAGGCTCACGAGCAGTCTTTCCCAGACCAGCAGATGAAGGAAAAACTGCAAGGGGAAGAACAAGGGAGCCTTTCTGAGCCCAGTGCATTTCAAGACTGTAGTTCCAAATGTTGCTTCCCATCCTTCTCATAGTGCTGTGGTGTCTTCCATGCTTTGGACCTCTGGAGTATTCTTACAACTCAGTGTGATCACTCTGATGAGCCATTAGAGACTACTCAGCATTTTACCAAATCCATATGTTTTTCTTTTCATTATTACGTAATGAGAAAAAAAAAGCAAAATATAAAAAGCAGAAAGTCCAGAAGAAAGGATGTTTTTTGTATGAGGTTCCCCTCATTGGATACTGGTTTCCCTCAGGCTAAGGACCATGTGTGTTTCAGCTTATTTACACACGCAGGCCGTTTAGCCCCCAGCCCTCAAGGTCCCTAGCTCTTCTTGGTCTTGTGGCTTCCTTGGAGCCCTGGTGCCACATAGTCCCGTCAGAAACTGCTCTGGAGACACCTCTAATGGGAGGAATTGTGATACGGAGAGAACATAGGAAAGGATAGCACCCACTGAGTGAATTAGTTTTCTTGACCACATTTTGAGTAGGTGGAATGGAAAAGAAACTGTCAATGTGAGGTTGTGGAGGTGCTAAGCATATCACTACAGGCTGACATAACCCAGAAATCTAAAATCAGGATTATTTGTATTGCATCCTTCATTCTAATAGCATCGTTAGAGGCCAAATGAAATTGAGCCCCTTAGGAATTGTTCACTTTTCTATCTGAACATACACTGTAGGTGTAAAGTCTATCTTTAAAACATACCATTAGTTGGAGTGGGAGATGAAAATTAATAATGATTTTGACACCACTTTATTTCAGGGTGTGTGGATGAAAGGATTAGCTTCTTCTAAGGTGACTGAAGCTCGCACCCACGGTATTTCATCACTACCAACAGCTCATGCAATTTATTGAAATGAATTATTGAACACGTCTTATGATAGTTCTTAATGAACCAGTGACAAAGTCATCTGAGTCCCAGCTAAATATTTGCTACAAGGACTTTTTAAACATTTGGACAAATACCAGTTGCCATTTAGTGAAAGAAGTTGCTCTTTTATGAGTTACCATCTTTATTTGAATTTAAATTGAATTGAAACAGTTTGTCTCTATGTAGCAGAGTAGTAGAGAGAAGACTCTTTGTCGGCCACAAGAAGTATGACACTGTGGGTCATTATGATTGGACTTGTTGCTAATAGAGTATCTAAATATTGCCAATGCAGTATATAATATAGTCAGGTCTACAGAGTTATAATACGTACATAAGCGGGTTCAGCTGGAAACATGCAGGTTTGTAGTCCTTGGCCTTGCAGCATGCAGAATTCCAAAGGAACAAAGCACCTGTGGAACTATTTCAGGATTTTATCTCTGCATGTGACTGAATCTTGGCACTTTTACTCACTTGCTCAAAACTGAGTGTTCAGTCTTTGCTCCGGATGTACTATGCAGGGCTCCCTGCTGTGGGAGGGAGAATCTGTCTGGAAGCTGCCTACAACTTTGGTAGACCAGTTGGCCCAGTCTCTAGCAGCATTTTTACCCTTTTGCAAGCCAATGTGCACCAAAGTCAATCACAATCATCAGAGCCTCCCATCATGAAATGCATTAACTGTGTGAGTATCCAGACAGTTACTGCTGCAATTCCCACCTGGTGTTCTTGTCTTAGGATAACGTTACACCTAGAGATGCTTGTTCTTTATTAGACTTTGTGACCAAAAGCATCTAAGATTTAAATTGCACAAGCTTTTTCCTTTCTAGCATTCTTGCAATGAAAGAAATGTTCATAGGTGGTGATGTTGTGATTGTCCCTGACAAACCTACAGCACTGTAAATGCACTGATGTCTAGTGATGGAATGTTTAGTTTGTTGAAGCTGGGTGAACTTTGTACTATAAACGAATAACAGCAATTCTAACAGAAGTATTTAATATTTCTTACATGGTTTTTTCAAAGAGGCTGGCCAAATTTTAAAGTTAAATTAATAGGGTTGTGTAGTTTTTATAAAAGACTTGGTGAATTGCTTGAAAATCTGTTCACCTGTACAACAAATAAGAGTTTCACTGTGGCACTATAACAGAATTTGGCAAATTATGTCAGAATAGTGCTTGGTAATGTCCTCTTGTGGAAGCAGTAGTCTTTTTGGATGGGATTAGGAGTGCATGTGAAATATTTGAGCAGTCTTTATTCTTGACAGATTGACAAGAGAAGAAGCATGGTGATTATCCTTTGGGATTTATTGTTTTAATTGTATGAGCCACGTGGATATGACTCAGAAATATGAGAAGTGCCTTTGATTTATTTTCCAGTTTCTTTGTAGCTTCAGTGCTGTGAGTTTTATATGGACAAACAGCAAAGAAAGGTAAATGAGTTGCTTTGTAAGACCCAAAGATGGAAAGTGATGATACGAAACATAAAAAGAGCTAGATGGGGACTGTAAAGAGATATATGTTGAAGTACAGTGTTGCATCATTATAATGATCTACTGTCATGACATACTGTTCTGCCTAAGGATGTTTAGGAAAGCAGAATTTACAGGAAAGTGAGAATTTGTTGTGTTTTTTTCAATCCCAAGTCAGAGCAAACTCCTGCATATGCTGTTAATTCTCACGGAAGAAAACCAAGGAAAATGCATCACCTTAAATATTTTAGGAACACAGAGCAATGGTGTCTCATTTTCTGTCATTCCACCAGAATACTTGCCTAATCTAGGACAGGTGAGCAAAGACTGCTTTTGGAGACTATGAAATCCACTCCTGCGCTTGGTGGCATTTAGAAAACTAAACAGAGGTAGTTGGGCTTTTCTTTTTGTTTATTTGCTGTAATTAATGCTCCCTATTTACAGAGAGAGACTGAGAAGTGTTCCTTACTCTCCCATCCCATATCCCCAGGGGGTGCTGACAAAGGAAAGAAAAGTGACACCAAATTTGAAAGCAGTGATTCATATCAACTTAAGGCAATCACTGTGTCCCAGGACCTAGAAGCTGTAACTTTGCTATCCTAAAAGATACAAGAAGTTTAACTTCAGAGCCGGGGTAGATCTGAGTGTGACTTACTCCTAATGAACAGGTTTTCCAGCAGGCTTCATTGGTAGGGAAGCAAAACTGTTTTCCATCAGTGTACGATTGACAGCAGATATTATCTTTTTCATTGTTCTAGCATCCTTCTCAACTTTTTCACCCTTTTTTCCCCAAACACATCATTTGTCACACCACATTTTTCTGTGACAACTTTATCTGCAGTTCAGATAGAACAGCAATTAAAACCACAGAAGGAAGAAAAGTGTAGAAAAATGATTGAGCTTCTCCAAACTTCCAGAAAATATAGCTGATACTAAATCTGTGCCAGCTTTACATTGCAACAGTGAAAACTTTCTATGCAAGATAATGCAAGGCATATGGGGTAAAATATGAAGTCCCTAAAATAATCACTTCTTTAAAACGTTATTTTCTTTCTAATTCTTGGAAAGTATTTCTTGCTTGTCTAGATACATTCTACTTAACTTTTCTAATTTAGAGTGTTTTTTTAATACTTTGGTATCTTTTCGACACACACAGTCACCCCTGGTGTGGAAGAGTTGAAAGAGGGTAACTATTTATATAGAAAGGTTACAGATGACCAACAGCATTCCCTGAGATTAAAATTGCACAGACTTTTTCCTTTCTAGCATTCTTGCAGTGAAACAGATGTTTGTAGGCAGTGACATTGTTGTCATCCCTGACAAACCTGCAGCACTGTAAATGCACTGATGCTTAGCAGTGGAATGTTTACAGTTTGTTGAAGCTAGGTGAACTATAACCCAGTAACAGCAATAACTACAAACCAATAACACCAATTTTACACAAGTACTTAATGCTTTGTTCCTGTTTAAATTTTTATTTTTTGTCTATGCTCATAACTTGTTCAGGTTTAATAGTTAGTAAATGCTGTTAAACATTAAATTCTATCAGTATTTAGTGGTCTTCATCAGTTAGAATGCTAATGATTTTGTTGCTTGGCTCATCAGTGCTGGCAAGTCTACAGACAGCAGTGCTTGCAATAATGGCATCTTAATAAAATTCTGAGAAACCAATTACCATCGAAGATGAATGTTTTTATAGATTGAATTTGTAAGAATAGTCATAAAGAGAGTAAAGTTTCAGAGGTTTTAATGTAATATTTACAGTTTGAAGATTAATCACCATTGTGTGCTACTTTGAATATTTTATGGAAGAGATGACTCAGCTTTGTTGTTTTATCACAGTGCTTTGAATGCAGCAGGAAAATTTTGTATTTTCTAAACTCACTGTTTCAAACAGTAACTGAAAGGAGAACTACGTTTGTGTCATTTTGCAAAAGTACTTTTAGTTAACTTTGAACACCAGGAAGATGTATTACTAGAGGTTTTTACCACAGGAAAAAATAATTGAAATGTTATGGAAACAATTATATAAAAATACAGTAGTTTTATACTTCTGATCTGTTTCACTTTCTACCATTTTGAACATTTTTTTAATCCCACTCATCAAAGTATTTTTGGTGCCAAAGAATCAGTTTTTTAAGGTTAGTGTGAAACTACTGAGCCTTAATGTGAGGGTTTACTTACCTAAAGTCCAAGGACAGCATTTTATTTCAAAAAATTGACAACAGGACTAAAAATCTGTGTTCATTGCATGTTCTATGTCTCTCTGCTACCTTAGAACATCACATCCGTTTCTACTGTAAATTAGCTGTTAGTAAACAACCTCAATTTTCAACAGTTTTTAAATGCAAAGTTGGTCTGGATAGTTGTTTAATAATACTGTACTCTGCAGTGTATGTTAATACTTCTTAGTTTATAAAAATAATTAGTATGAATAACAATTATATATAAAATTATTACTAAAATATGGAGATCATCACATAGGTCAAGATTGGCTTTGGTGTTTATATTGTAATGAGAACTGCTAGCTACGATTACCAGGAATATTCTTCCAAATGTTTATCCTTATACTTATTTTCCAAAATCAGACTGGGTAGTTAGCTGCTTTATATCTCAAAAAATGGTTTAGAAAGGTTTAGAATTTTCCTTTTGCACTCTTCAGTTTCTCACCCATTAGTGATATAGTTCGGCTGTGTATTTCTTATTGATTGTTGGGTTCAGATACATTATTTCTTGCTTTAGTGATTGATTGTTTATCAGTTACCTTAACATTTGATTGGGACCCATTACTTGGAATTCTGAGTCTACTTTAACTCCCCTCTTGCTAGAATTCTTGACCCTCAGTATATACTTACATGCTGGGCATTAGCAGCATGTGTCTTCCAGGTCAGCTAAGAAATGTGCAGCTTAGTGTGTAACAAGCAGTTTTTAAGGGAGAAAATAGTTAAATAAGCCTTAAAGATTTGTTTTCATAATCAGTTTTAAATGCTTCTAAAACAGTGAATCAATACTTGAATAACTTCCTTTGTGTGGAATCTTAGGCTTTATTTAATTCACTTTATTTAGAAAGTACAATAAAGTGCTTTCATTAAACTTTTTTTATTTTGCCTCAGTTTTATTAGCTGTTTTTCAGCAGTAACTGTGTGATTTATTATTTGATTTTCTTCATTTCTTTTCCACTCCTTCTGACAGTCATACCCATCCAATTATATGGACCAAATGAAGCCAAACAAATACAGCGTCATTTATTCTACACCAAGTATGTTGCACAATAAATTCTACTCCAGCCCTGAAGGACTATCAAATGGAATCCAGATGGAGCCAGTAGACCTTACGGTAAATAAACGGAACTCGCCGCCTTCAACTGGAAGTTCTCCATCCCCACTAAAATTTCAGACTGTGCATAGGAGAACTTCACCTGGATTGACTCTGTCCTCACCCAGCTCACCTCTCAGTAAATTCACACCGTCACCCCCAGGAGTACAGCCTATTTCTATGCCATTAACAATCCCACCTGTAATGGCCGCTGCTCTTTCACGCCACGGACTGAGAAGCCCTGGAATACTCCCAGTTATACAGCCTGTTGTGGTCCAGCCAGTTCCTTTTATGTATGCTCCCCATCTCCAGCAGCCCATCATGGTGTCCACAGTTCTTGCAGATGAGATGGAAACTCCGAGTAGCATGCAAGGTTGGTGTTGTCAGAGTTCTTTTTCATGCCATCTCATTATGTGAAAATAACACTATATCCAAGCACTTGTGTCCTATATTTCTTTGCATTTTAGGAAATGGAATATAATTCCTGTTCTTCCAAAATATACAGGCATAGAATTTGTTTTGCAAATATTTTACCAAACTTACCAAGGTCACAGAATCACAGAATCACTTAGGTTAAAAAGACCTCTGAGATCATTGAGTGTAATTTGTGACCAGTCACCACCTTGTCAACTAGACCATGGCACTGAGTGCCACATCCATGTTTTTCCTTAAACACCTTCAGGGATGGTGACTCCTCCACCTCCCTGGGTAGCCCATTCCAATGTCTAATCACCCTTTCTGTGAAGAAATTCCTCCTAATGTCCAACCTAAACCTCCCCTGGGGTAGCTTGAGGCCCTTGCCTCTCATCCTGTTGTAAATTGCCTGGGAGAAGAGACCAACCCCCACCTGGCTTCAGCCTCCTTTCAGGTAGCTGTAGAGAGTGATAAGGTCACACGTGAGCCTTCTCTTCTCCAGGCTAAACAACCCTGGCTCCCTCAGCTGCTCCTCTTAGGACTTGTGCTCCAGACCCTTCACCAGCTTCGTTGCCCTTCTTTTTACCTTAATAAAGCTGTTTAACTACTGAGATTTGGATTGATAAAAATGTTGGACTGAAGAAAATGAATAGAAGTGCTTTGAATCATAGTTCATCAGGAGGTAGACTAAAGCTGGAAGATTTTGTATTTAGCATGAATTGTTACACTAAATATAGAACTGATGGATTTCTTTTGTTTTAACTGTAGATTTTCATGTGTATTTTTTATGTCTCTTCATGTTTTTTACATGTTGCCTTCCCTCTCCTACCCTCCCCCATACAGTGCCTGTCATTGAGTCTTATGAGAAGCCTACACTGAAGAAAACAATCAAAGTAGAGCCAGGAAGTGAACCATCGAAGACCGAGTTCTATCCTGAGCAAATGTCGCCTCCAATGATGACCTCATTGTCTCCCCAGCAAGTAATGTTACAAGAGTAAGTAGCCAACAGTAGTCCCAAGATCAGCAGAACAGAAGGCAGTTCATTGGAGCATTTATGAGTTTTGAGGAGTGTGAATGATTGTTGCTGTAATTTAAAACATGTGGTAAATATAGAAAAACATTCTTCACTGCCACTGTGAAATGTGATTTCAACTTTTTTTTTCTCCCTTCTTTAGCAGTATGGGAGTTGATACTTATTTATGTATCACAACCACATAGGTCTGCTATTTATATAATGCATTTCTGAAATGATGATAGTCCCAATCCTACAGTTAACTGAGAATAGAACTCCCAATAAGCCAGTGATAATCTGTTTATGTAAAACCAGCAGCAAACTTGAAAGATAGCTAGAAGAGATTTCATACTGATCTCTGTATTTATGTTACTTGAAATAACCTTTCTTTAAAATGAGTGTTGTGACCTTCTCTTCCTGGAGGACTTCTTTGTTTTTTCAAATATTTTGGCTGGTTGGTGGAAAGAACCTCCTTGGGCTTACAAGTTCTCTGTATATCCAGTGACATTCCATGTATACTCACGGCCATTGTTCTGTGGGTGATATTTTTGGCAGCTCAGGTAGTTTCTGAAGCTTTCCCTCCTCACAGCCACTTGTTTCCATCCCCATACTAACTTGTTGAGCTGGGATAGCCTTTACTGGGGCCACTGCATGAACTAGATCACAGATCTATTTGGGTTTAAAACAGTGCTGTTTGCAGAAGGCAGGGCAAGGGCTAGAAAGAAGAAATTGGTAAACCTTTTCATTGGAACCATTAAAAATTTCTCAGGAAGTATCTGAGCAGCCATGGGCATCCTCTCCATTTCCTGTTTCCCTAGGGAAAATTCTGTCAACTTATTAAAACCGTGGAATGGCCCAGAGTCCAGCTCATCCTTCAGCAGGCAGTGCTCTGGGTAGGCACACAGGCTGCCAGCGTGGCCCTGGCAGGAGCTGCAGTTGGGAACTGAGCACAGCTCATAGCACATAACCTCTGAATCCATTTCCGCCCTTTCTTCCTGATCACTTTCGCCCTTGGGGCAGTTGTATTTGACCTCACCTCATAGAGGAGGGAAAAAGGGCTCCAAGCCAGACTCTCAAAACCCAGTGTGAGTGTGATTCAGAAAGAGGAAGAAAGCATAAGCGGGTGGTCTCCTGCATTTCTTTCCAAAGGCTGCCTCTTCCTCCTGCTCATGGCCATTGGGTTAGAAGGCACACTGCAGCTCCAGGGCTAACTACATTCCACACAGCCTTCTTGTGGGCACTCCTCCTTGGCTTCAAACAAGCTTCAAACAGCTAGCTTTTATAAACTATATGCTGTTTATTTTTAAATAACCTTATGTGTTCTATTATAGTAAACATGCAATAGTAAACATCCGTGTTTACTAGTTGCTTACTTACCTTCCATAATGGACCTGCCACACAAGGCAGTCGGGTCTTGGAACTAACTACTGCTATGTCAGGGCTATTGAATGGTTCAGTTTACTTTTTATCTTTGTTAAGCCTCTTTAACAAGAGCAAACCAGTAAGTGCTGTTCCTGGCTGGTACCACACCCTTCCTCCAGGGCTGAGACTTCTACAGACTTGTCACCTGCATTAGTGATTTGCATTATAAATTTCCCAATGAGTCCAGTTTCCACAGGAAACCCATCCGCTGAGCAAAGAATATAAAATTTGATACACTGTGTAGATAGCTTTGTTACAAAATAAATTTCTACAGCCCATGTTTCCACAGAATCTCCTCTGCTTGCCCATATAGAGCATTATGTTTATGGAGACCCTGTCCTTGCATTGTAACAGCTTAAATACCTACACAGCTGTCCCGTAGAGCTGCAGTTCTTGATTATTCATAAACCCAGCCCTTTCAAGTTCACATTCTGCTCTATCCAGAACAAGAAGTTTATAACTTGTATTTTTTATCTTTTCGTCATTAAAAAATACATAGACAAATCATACAAGTTACAAGGTGAGAGACCTAAACCTTTATAAAAAAAACAAACTGTTGTCTTTCAGCTTTGTCAGTCTCTGCATTAAGAGCTATAGTTAAGCAATGATGATTTTATCATTTTTCATAGGTTCCAACTGCCTAAAGTGTACTATTCAGACACATGAGCTACATTAAAGGGGCATAGGAAACCTTCAGTCTCACTTTTAAGTGACTTATTTTGTTTGAGTGTTAGGTTTTGGCATAACCACTATGTATGTACTAATGTATGTATATAATGTTGGTGGCATTTCTGTAGGAGTGGCTGGACTTTCTAGTACCTCTGATAATTAATGTAACTATGTAATAACTTCCAAAATCAAACTTGAGGTAATAATCTCTAGCCCAATATAAGAAGCCTCATTAATGTATTTTCATGCAAATGTCAAAGTCTCGCTCGTCCTGTTAACACAATGTGGTCTGTGGTGAAGGAGAAGAAGCTGTTGAAATTGTAACGTGATTTTTGGAAGATACTCTTACCAGTTGAAGAATGACACTTAAGTGGGTAGACTTAAATGAATTTGTATCTGGTTATATAAGAGGGAATGAAAGAATTAGTGATTTTATTATTGGCACTTACTTAATATTTACCTCTGAATTTTGACACTGCCTTAACCTAACCATTTTTTAAAACTGCCACACCCTATCTGATTATTGATAACATTCTGTTGTCTTGCCAGCCTCATCTCCTCTAAAGGGAAAAGGAGACGAATTCTCAGTGCTTTTTCTAGATGCTTTCAGATTGAAAATCATCGCAAATGGTGTATGATCAATATCCTTTTTCTCCCTTTTCCCAGATGTTAGCATGTCCAGGACTAGCCTCCGCACATAATGACTTAAACCAAGTTTGTTTGCTGTCCTAAGCCAGAGCTTCTCCAAAAACACTAGTATGCAACAGAATTAAAACTGAACATTGCTTTAGAGAACCGTTTCTTTGGAAGCTAGAAGCCTGTCTTATTTTTAGCTAGATCTAATGTGTACTTGAAGAGTACATCACTCAACAGTCACAGAACCACCAGTGAAAGAAAATTTGGCTCCCAATTTCAAGCTTGTAAAAAAGAATTAAAAACAGAATTAAACTTTTCCCACATCACTAATCCCCATCCTGCGGTTTTCTTCTTAAACCATGCAGATGATTTTCTGTCTTTAGCACATGCTCTTTATTTTGCTCAGAAAAGTAGATATTCAATGTTTCTGAAAATTAGGCCTTAAAAGAGCTTGGTGTAAGTAACTAATAGAACCTAGTGTTATAAAGCATAATTCAGTTGGTAAAAAAATATGCAATATAGTAACTGAGAAAAGACATTTCTGTCACATGGAGGAGCTGGTTTTCCAACAAGGAATGCTAATACCTGCGTGTCCTATTCTAAGTTTCAGTTAAAAGCTAAAAAGTATATTAAAAGCTTTGATACAGACCTGCTAATGGGCTGAAAAATGCAACTTTGTGGGGTTGAAAGATTTGTAATGCCACATACCTTTTTGACAAACATACTTGTTGCCTTTTCTAACATTGATGTAGAAGAAAGAATCAAAGCTGTCCCTAGTTCTACAGTAGGGTGTCATTCAACAGTCAACAACACCTTTTAAGAAGCTCGTGTATGTTTTCACGTATGTGAATGTTTATGGTTGTGTTCGTTGCAAAGTCCGTATGGAGTTAGTACATGTCTTACCTGCGCTGTACCTGCAGGCTTCTAAAGTGAAAAATCATGTTTATGAAGGTGGAGGGACAACTTCAGACATCCTGTGGGTGTGGCACACAGGCTAAGCTCTACTTTTAGGAATTGACGTCAGTGGTACAGGGAGGCCGCACCCTCCTGCCAGCACCAAACAGGAAATTCTTAATTACATTTTAAAGGAGTGGCTGGAATAATAAAGATTGACTTCTGCTTTGAAACCTTAAAGATACAATTTCTTTAATAACATGGAATAGGTGTTTCCAATTACAAGCAAAATAGTTATATTTGAAGGATAATGAAAAATTGTGAACAAATACAAGGACAGTTCACTATGAACTTTGAGAAATATGGGGTTGACTGAAAAATAAGAATTTGAAGAGGGTTTTTCCTATGTAAGTTAAAAAAAAGAGGTACTAAGTAGTAAAAATGGCTACGTCATGCCACAAAGTGAGTAAACATTTAAAAATATTACTGCTACACAAAATTTGCTAACCCTGTTGAATTTTTCAACATGCATGTAATGTTGTTCTTTCTGCCAAGAGACAAAGTAGTAGTGAATAAAAGGCTCTGTTATGAATCACACTAGTTGAGGTTTGCTGTGCTAAATGTTTTTCATTTTTAACATTCAATTTGGCTTTGCAGGAATCACCCTTCGGTTATAGTTCAGCCAGGAAAGAGACCTTTACCTGTGGAATCTCCGGACACACAAAGAAAACGCAGAATACATCGATGTGATTATGAAGGCTGCAACAAAGTCTATACTAAAAGCTCCCATCTAAAGGCTCACCGAAGAACCCATACAGGTTTGAGCATTGGCATGCTTCTCTTTCATCAAATCTATGGTAAAATAGTAGCCTAAGCTTGTTGTTCCTGCTAATGGCCAGGTGACCACAGGTGTAAGTAACAAAATGAAAGAAGTTAGATCCGTCATTGTGGATATAATTACAGGCTGAGCAAAAGACAGAGGACGTAGCAGGAAAACCCACAGCAAGAGACTGTAAGTCAAAGCAGGTTCTTGGGGTGTTCTAGTGTGCCTTACTTTCACTGGCTCTTCACTCATTTTGTGTCCAGTTGCTTGCAGATTACTCAATCTGCACAACTTGTAAACACCAAAACAGTTCAAATTGCACTGCCTCACCTGTGTCATCACTGTTAAATTTGACTGAGACTTCCAGGGGAGTAGCCCATTTGCAGAAATCTGGACTGTGTGCCAAATGCAAACACATCTGCTCTGTGGATATGCTACCCAGTGGTGCAGTGGTGCTCTTTTCTGAATGAGTGTTCAAGTAAGCATATCCCCATCTCTGCTTTCCACAGAAATGTTCATCTTGGCATGCTAAATGAATATATGCACATACAAGGTTTTGAGGCAGTACAGCAGCAGTATTAAAGAAGAGGGAGAATGACATCTTAGAAAGTAATGATTAAGAGAGATTTTAAGTTTAGGTACTTGTGACGGTGGTGCCACTTATTTGTACTACGTTAAATTTCAGAAATCACAAGAAGATTTTTGCCTGCTGTTCTGAATGGTAGCACAGTCCTTTCCCCCAACTAATCTGGAATGAGTTCCCTGTTTTGAAAATACATGAAAAAATGCTTAAACCTTCACACTTTTGGGCTTGATGAGACAAAACAAGTGCTAATATGGCAGAGAGAGGAACAGAGAGAAAACAAAAAAAAAGTTGTGGCAGGAAACAATTTTTTGGTCTGTTAACTCTGACTACACTGTTTCTAGTGCAGAATACTCTGCAGCCTTGTGCTGTTTGCAGGCCTTTTCAGTGAGCATTGAAGTACTTGCTGAAGTTTGAAAAGGCAAGAGAATAAATCTGTCAGATATTTAACTGATGTGTTCATGTCTTAAATCCCTACTTCTGTGTTTTTTTTTCCAGGTGAAAAACCATACAAATGCACTTGGGAGGGATGCACGTGGAAGTTTGCTCGTTCTGATGAACTAACTCGGCATTTCCGCAAGCACACGGGAATCAAACCTTTTCAGTGCCCAGACTGTGACCGTAGCTTTTCCCGTTCGGACCATCTTGCTCTTCACAGAAAACGCCACATGCTAGTCTGAATGTATTCTGTCCCTGACTCCTGTCACAATTTTTTTGTTTTTTACACATGCATTTTAATTTGGATTCAGCTGGTCTGGATCTCTGAGTTTATACCATTAAAAGCTTACGTATGGTCAGTAACAGATGTTATCTAACCCTCCTATGTCCTTGCCACGGGTCAGACCTAAAGAATGTGAATACTTCTTTTTTTTCTCCTGGGGATGCTAAGCAAACCCTTTCTACATTCAGTGTGTTTAGTGTATTCCATTTGTGAATAAGGGAATTTGTAAACTAACAGCTTTTGTTGGTTTCTTCATATAATCAACCCAGCATATACTGATGAAGTAGTAAATGTTACTGAATATCCAAAATGCTAGTCCTTGCCAGACGCTTTCATTTACGTGCCCAGTAAGGGATACACTCTCAATTTATGCTCAACAATGCAATGAATGGACTCTCCCAGCTGTGTTGATTTCTGCAGTGTGGTTAATGGAACAGTTTTAGAAGGACACCTGATTTAGAAATCCCCTCTGCCCAAACAGTGAGTAACGCTAAGGAAATAAATCTAAACAGTGGAATTACTTTACAGAAGGATTGAGTCATAGTATCATTTATCCCAGTCAAGAAGAAAAATAGGCAGGAATTGGTCCATACGTAACACTGTGCATCTAAAACAATGTCATCTGTCATCTGTATTATAGTGTAGTAGATACCCTTGGTTTTATTGCATAATGCCCCAGTGGATTTGTTAAATGAAGACCTTGCATGACACTGTATGTCTGGTTTCTGTGCAAGTGTATGGGTGGAACACACACAGTCAAGAAAACAGCCTGAAGCTGAGTTAGGGGAGGTTTAGATTGGATATCAGGAAAACATTTTTCACCCAGAGCGTGGTTGGGTGCTGGAACAGGCTCCCCAGGGAAGTGGTCACAGCATGAAGCCTGACAGAGTTCAAGAAGTGTTTGGACAGTGCTCTCAGGCACACGGTGTGATTCTTGGGGAGTGTCCTGTGCAGGGCCAGGAGTTGGACTTGATCTAAATGGGTCCCTTCCAACTCAGGATATTCTCTGATTTTATTGTACTCTCCTGTGACTTGACATTACATGATATTCATGGAAATCTACTGCTCCTCATTTCAGGGATATAGACTATCCCCCTGCAATCATGCCTCTGCATTTCCTCTAAATAATTTTTTCTCTTTACTGTACCTCAAAATTAGCAATCATTATGTCAAAAATGCTCTGAACTGTATTGTGAGTGAGTACCACTTTAATACACTACAGTATTTGAAATTATTAATCCACAATATTTTTGTAAGAAGATGCCATCCGATATGATGCACTTCTGATAAATTGAGTCATGTTTCTGTTTTGGATAAAAATGTATACCAAATCATCCAGTTCCTAACTGATTTGTGACTCTGGTAGTCTCTGTAGGTAGACAAAGCTTCCCTGTAGATGTGTCTGTCACATTAAAACTTCACATCAGCAAGTCTTAACTCCCATGTCTGTTAGCAAACAGAAGTCCATAGGTAGAATAAATTGAATTCAAGCAGCTTGCAGTTGAGCCCAGATATTTTCCCATCTGGGAGCCCTCTGAAAGGAAGGTTTCTGTCTGTATTAGCTGACAGACTTTGTGGCACTGCAAGGGAACAGGATATATTTCTCCACACTCTAATTGCACCAGTGTGTTTTTCTTCTGTGTTCTATGCAACGTAAACACTATTCCCTGCAAGGTTTTCCTTTCTCTTGGAAAATCCCACTGGACAATGGAGGTTTGAGGAGAGGAAGAGTTGCATAGAGCTCTGCAGGAGGAGGCAGGTGGAGAGTCCATCTGCAGGTGGGTACATTTGAGCTTGTGGAGCAGTTAGGCTGTGCTTCTACAGCCTGGGTAGTCCAACAGCAAACAAATCATCTCGGGAGATGCAAGAGTGTGAATGCAAAGAGCCTTCCCTTGGTGACAGACTTTACCACCTGTTCTGCTGACATCCACATACCTATTGAATAAGAGGAGAGGTCTGTAGTTCCTGGAGAAATACTCTGCAACAGCAATTTCTGTGAAATAGAAAGTGTTCCAGTTGTTAACAACTCTTGCACTGGGTGTATGGAACTGGCAATTTTATTCAAGGGATGGAGCCTTGAACACGTGCTCTACAAAGGGGAGAGCAGGGATCTGCAAAGCAGGGCTGGGAACATTTGCGCTTTTGTGAGGAAGACCTATATGCTCTGTTACAGCTACAAACATCCTCTCCATTAAGGCTGAGGGAAGTTACGCTACATCTGTGTTCATGTAACTGACCCTGATCTGCTCATCTGTGGCATTGAAAAACTCCTGAAGTTAACTGGTCTTTTTTTTTTTCCATAGGCCAGATTGTTACTGACATTGAGGAACTTGTAGGAAAGACACAGATACTAATGAACAGCTCTTCCAGAATGGGTGTTTTTGTTGGATATTTTTATTGTCGGTGGTAGTGGAATTGGCTTGAAGTTTTAATGGCAGTTTTGTAAATGCAGGTGCATCACTGCTGAGAGGCTGTGTAGAACCTTATGGCATCAGTCACAAGTTTACAGACATTTATTATCCTGGGATGAAAACAATTCTCTGTTCCATTCTAGAGGAAAAAACAGATACTATAAAAATAAGCAGCTTCATGGCGACTGGTCCCATTTTTAGCTTAACAAATGTAAATGCATAAAATTTGGGATGTTTAAGGAACATTTCTTTCCAATGCTCTGTTTCTCTTTTGAAGCTTTTATAAAATATTTTCATTAATATGTTCTCTTTTTAAATACTTTTTTAAAATCAGAAACAAAGATCAAGTACCCTAAAAGCAGAATTTTTTTGTAACTAAGAGTTATTTCAGATAATTTAGTCTAGGTTATTTGCCGTGTTAATTCATGAGCTTATATACATTTTTTCCTGAAAATATTTATGCTAATGGTGGGGACAAATACAGTGGAGATTCAATAGAACTTTAAAATATCTTCATCCATGTGCCTTGTGAATTAGGACAACAAAAATTTAAGTATTTGAGATTATTTCATGCTTTCCTTATAGGATTTTTCACTTGTATCTGTGATGTCTTTGTGGGATGTCAAAAAGGTCACAAACAAATACACTTTGATCTTTCAGCTGAATGTGAAGTTACAACTTAACCAGCTCATCGATTGATTTTAGCAAACTTTGATTTGAGGGATACCTTGTAATTTTTAAATATACACAACTACTTTTCAAAGCCAGTCCTTCCATCTTTGCACTAAAGAAAAGCCAGTTGAGATAGAAAACCCTAATACTGGAGAAGGTGTATATTTAAAACCCCCACCTTTTTCCCTAGCTGTATTGCACTGGGCAGCTTATAACAGGTAATACTGTTCTACAAAAATGTGCCTGTTTAAGCCATTTGATTATAATAAATTACTAGTTTCTAATACAAAAAACTAAGCAGGTATTAATGTGTGGGGTTTGTTTAAATATACACCCACCATTTTGCAGTGATATTTCAAATGCTGCATCTTGTCCAAATATGTTGTTGTCTCTGTCAAGGTTACCAACATGTAGATGAATACAAATCCTTCCTATAAAAATTTACAAAGCATATAACATCTCTTAAGAGGGCTACACCAGTTTTCATTATATTTTACCGATATTAGCACTTTTTAAAATGTAATTTAGAGGGTCAAAATAATCTTTTTGCTTAGCATCTCTCACCTGCAAATATAGCAAGGATGTTTTATTTACTTTAATACTTCTATAAACTATGCAGAATTTTTTTAATAAAATGTAATATATTTTATAAGCTAATAAGACAGAATGGGTAATTAAAGGTTTCTAGCGTGCATTACTATAACTTGCAAATATGGAGGCATTTTGGTAATCTTTTCTTACTAAAGATGTGAATGTTTAATGTACTTTCACTGTTTCTACTTTGGTAGTCCAATGGGAATTCAGTAATGACATTTTGTCATGTCAAACTGTGAACATAAATTTGTACTGTACAGTCCTCATACTATATTTAGTATACAGTTCATATGTATTATACTTGTTAATAAAACACTCGGAATATTGTTTGTGGTCGTGTTGTTGCATGCTGCAAGACAAAGAGCATGACGCAGGTGTGACGATCGGAGGAATGCCTGGAGACCCCTGTGGGCTCCTGGGTTTTGGGTGGCCATTCTTCAGGGCCTGTGGCCACTTGCCGTGTGTGCCTGCCCCACATGGGGCCGAGGGCAGGAGCACAAGGCACTACCTGGAGGTACCAGCGCTGCTTCCAGCTCCTGTGTGCTGGAGGAGCTGTGCCCAGCAGCACACTTAGTGGCAAGCTCAGCAAAATATTTTACTTGCTTCTAATTAAGGTATTCTAATTAGTCCATTGACAGGTCCAGAGTACCAAACACACAGGTTTGCTTTTATTATCACAAGACGACTGACTGGGCCTGCAAGTAGACTCGCACTGGCAACATGTCAACACGTGTGAGTCCTGCTTACCCCTGGGCACACCTGCAGGCTTTGCTGAGAGATGATGATGAAGAATGGGTTTTTATTTATTCATACCTTTACAGATGCCTAAATAGAGTAAGCCTGGTTGAATTCACTGTGCATCTATAACACTTCCAGTTCCTGCTGAGGTAATTGCATTGGGATGTCAGTCTATTCCTGCCTGGGACCCTGCAGATCAGGCTGATGAGCACCTACACCATGCTTTGGTGACAGAAGGGGAAGCAGGTACAGTGGAAATGAGGCATAAAAAGAAACCCCTGCAAACAGAAAACAGAATGTGAGAAAAAAACCGGCTTGTATTTCTTGGCCTCCTGCTTGAAAATAAGGACTGCTCGTTGTAAAGCCAGAGTCTGATCACATCACGCTGTTAATTTCTAAGGTTCAGGCAGGAGGGACCAATGGCATGGGGGACTGAGTCACAGCCGCTGACCCAGCATGGGAGCTGCCAATGGAAAGGGTTCATCCAGACCTGTCCTCTCTAGCCCACACACACCTGCAAGAGGCTACTCCAGTTGCTGGGCTGATACGATTATCTTTTTCAGTTTTCTGAGTCAAAAAGCATTGCGTATGTTCTAGACTGAGCTATCATTTTCAGGAAACAGTGATAATTTAACCGGCCACTAGGTGTCCCCCTTAGAATGAGAAAAAGGCAAAATCTAAACATGATATTGTAATTTAAGATGATATTTCTTTTCTCATATTTGAGAAATGAAGCTGTTCTCTCTGTCTTACCTGGTATCAGTGAGTCTGATCCTGTCATACACAGAAATCTGCTCAAGGATTCAAAACTGATCTATGTGTCTTTACTGCAATTTTTAGCCATAAAAACACTTTAAATGTATCCTCTACAATTAAAACTCTGGCCTGGCTTAACACTAAGCCAGTACACAACGTTGCTTTTGTATGTGCTCCCAGGCTGGTGAGCTCAGGAAGAGCAGCATCTGAGACCATTTTTATAAATATGACAGTATGTCAAGAGTTCTACCAGGTACTCATGTCCAGTAAGTCTTGCAAACTTTTTCAAAAGAAGAAGCTCTAAGAACACATTTAAAAAAAAAATCAACAGTGTATTGCCTCATAAAAAGCAGTGAAGGAAAACATTTGCTACATTTGGCTAAAAAACCCAGACATATGTACAGAGTTTCAGGGAAAAAGAAAATGGAAGTTCCAACAGAGAAGTGATGAGAAATATTGTCAAATAGTAACTTAAAAAAGAAAAACAGCAAATAGTCTAAACCACAATAAAATGGGCCTGCTTTATCAAAGGAACTCAGAAGTGTATTTTAGGAAGCTGTTTTGTATGGTGTGGTATGTAAATAACTGAAATATTTGACATCTGCATCAAAGATCTGTGAGGTGGGAAGAACAGAGTATAAAGGGGTATTACAGTGCTAATATCCTAAAACAATACACCTGGCAGACTCAAGAAACTATTCCTTTTACACCCACCTAAAACTTAGATTTCGGAACAGTCTTAAAGGTGAGGGACTCTTCCATGGCCCAGACCCTGTATGATTTTTAGGACATAAACCCCAGTTTGCTGATGCACTACATTTACAGAGACTGTAAAGCCTGATTTGAGAATTTTACTTCCTCTCTTCTCATCTAGTTAACAGACAGAATCTGCCTTTAGCCCATTAGCACGAAGTGTGAATGCTAGTCATGTCCTTGGACTGCAAGGTCTGCGGGGTAGAGAAGTCTTTCAGGAAAGAGGGGCACAGGTTTTCTGTTAGCATTCTCCACTTCAAAGTGCCAAGGAGCCCCAGAGAGGTAGAATCATAAAATCATAGAATCATAAAATGGTTTCAGTTGGAAAGGATTTTTAAAGGTCATCCAGTCCAACTTCCCTGCAAAGAACATGGACATCTTCAACTAGATCAGGTCACTCACAGCCCTGTCCAACCTGACCTTGAATGTTTCCAGTGATGGGGCATCCACAACTTCTTTGGAAGCCCTCTTCCAGTGCTTCAGCATCCTCATTATAAAGAATTTCTTGCTTATATGCAATCTAAATCAACCCTCTTTTACTTTATAACCATTACTGCTTGTCTTATCTCAACAGTTTGTCCCCGTCTTTCTTATAGGCCCTATTTAAGGACTGAAAGGCCACAATAGGTCTCCTTAGAGCCTTCTCTTCTCCAGGCTGAACAACCCCAACTCTCTCAGCCTTTCCTCATAGGAGAGGTGCTTCAGCCCTCTGATCCTCTTTGCGACCCTTCTCTGGACCTGCTCCAACAGGTCTATGTCCTTATGTTGGGGACCCCAAAGCTGGATGCAGAACTCCAGGTGGGATCTCACCAGAGCAAAGTACATGGGCAGAATCACCTCCATCGCCCTGCTGGCCATGCCGATTCTGACGCACCCCAGAACATGGCTGGCAAGTGCACAGTGCCAGGTCATGTCCAGCCTCTCATCCACCAGCACCCAAAGTCCTTCTCAGCAGGGCTACTCTCGATCTGCTCATTCCCCAGCCTGTATTGATAATCAGGGGTTGCCCCAACCCACTGCAGGACCTTTCACTTCTTGTTGAACCCCATGAGATTCCCATAAGCCCACTTCTGGAACTTGTCTAGGTCTCTCTGGATGACATTCCATCCCTCAGATGTGTGAACTTGGCTTCGTGTCATCCGAAAATTTGCTGAGGGTGCACTCAATCCCTTTGTCTATGTCCTTATGAAGACATTAAACAGTACCGGTTTCAGTGCAGACCCCTCAGGGATACCACTTGTCACCGGTGTCCATCTGGACACTGAGTCATTGACCACTGCCCTCTGGATGTGACCATCCAACCAATTCCTCATACATCAGTCAACTCACTGTTGAGTTATGAGTAAGGCAAATTTTTCTGTTGTGTTAAGAGGAAGATTTGGCAGAAAATAAGCCCCCTGGCTTTCCAGCTAGTCCTCAGAGATCAAAGGGGCTGGGGGAGGCTGGGCTTAAATTCTGAGTGATAGCCAATTTGGCACTAAGCAACAGAGAAATACAGATCCAACAAGGCACTATAAGTCTGGTTGCGTCCACTGAGAACTACCACGATTGTGGATGCATGAACAGTGCAGTACAATGTAAGTCTGTTTGTATCCAACGAGTTCTCACAGACTGATTAGAAGTCTGATTGTGTTCAATAATTCTCATTGTCAGATGCAAAATCGTGTAGTTTATTGGGCTACAGAAATGCAGGTTCTTATTGGATTGATGGTGACAAACACTTTGCATTTCCATTAAGCCGTAAGTATAAATACACAATTCCACATCACACATGAAATTTAATAACAGATAAAGAATGAGAGGTTTATTGAACTGTCAAATAAGCACAGCAAACTACTAGATGTCTCCTATCAAAAAAACACCATTAGATTTCAGCAGGGAAGTTATTTCCCAAGGAAATGTATTCCTTTTTCACCTGTATGATGACCCTCAGCACCTGTGGTTTAAAAGAGCAAGGTAACAGAGTTCAGTGAAAGTCTGGAGATAAAAGGGGGTTCACCTTCAAATATCAATCTTCTAAGTTTCAGAAAATAGGAAAAATACATAACCCAGTACAACTCGATATGATTGTAGCAGAAAGCAGCAATATTACAATATTGTAAAAAATTCTTAAGTTCAGATATTTACTATGATTTTGAAGACAAGGAATACTGAATTCTATGAAATCATGACTTGGTAGTTATCTCTGGGCAAGTGGGAATGTTTAGTACAGTAAAGGAAGAATATTAAACAAGGATAAGGGGATCCAAATTTTCAGTACTTATCAAGGAAACTCTCTCTGTGATGAAGGGAAAGACTACCAGGAAGGAAAACAGGCTACAAGTGTAGTGATATTGTACCCATGACATCTACAATACGCATGTACAGGACGGGTTTTAAACAAGAATTTTCTTCTTCTTGTGTGTTATTTAATTAAATCCAAGGAAGCAGATGCTTACAATCTTAACCCCACAACATTCATGTCAGAACAAAGATTAAATGCATTCCTTGCAGTCCTGATGACACTGAACAAACCACTATCATCATTATTTTCAAATATGGCTTTCAATGGGAAAAGTATGAAATTTATGCAACCCAAAAATGTCAATCACTATGAAAATTTCTCTCTCCCTCTCTTTGTTGATGATGGGCAACTACAGACGAACTTTGACTACTTTGACAACTAGAATAAGCAATAGCAATCTTTATACATATCACAATTACCTTTTGCAACAAACTAGGAATGGTGTAAAAAAGTAGAAAAAATTATTAACAGAATTTAATGCAAAACAGTCAAATCAGTTATTCACATATTTATACTACTAAGTATATGTAACATCACTCTGCTCCTTATTTGCTTCAATGGGAAGGTTAATGTTAATAGCTGCCCTCAGGTTAGCCCAGAAAAGGGCACGCTTGCTCCTCTCCTTCGGCCACTCCAGGTAGGTGCGTTTTGCCATGAGAGCCTTCAACTTGTGGTACCTGGCAGGAATAACGTATGGAGGGATCGGCTCCAGTAAAATGAGGATTAAGCTGTTGGAATTCTCACTGAATAACTTGTGATGGGCAAAGTACAGCTCATAGTGACACCACTCGCTCTGCACAAAGTTGGGGGACAACACAAAGATCGACTTGTAGCTCTTCTCAATGCAGTTAATGATGTTCTCCACAATGCTCTTGCCAGGGATAAAGTTTCTCTCGTGCTGGCACAGTTGTACGCAGCCCTCCCCCCTCTCCAGGTTTGGGATCAGCTCGTTCTTCACCCACAACGCATCGCGCTCGCTGTAGGAAATGAAGGCGTGAAACTGCAGAACGGTCTCCTGCTCTCTGGGCTGGTTGTGCCAAGCTCTCCGCTTCGTCTGCGTCCACTGCCACGTCATCCGCACGTACCAGGGCACATCCAGGTAGATGCACAGGAAGGCCACCACCGCCACCAGCACCAGCGTCAGCAGCAGGGCTGTCACGAGCAGCAGCGTCGTGTTGCAGGCCAGTTCACTCAGGTGGAAGTCCTTCAGCTCCGTGCCTCGCAAGCCTTCCGGGTACTCGCACACGTACGCCGACGGCCAGCCAAACAGCTTCCCCCCTGACTGCCTCTCCAGATGGATAAAGTCTTGCAGTTCACAGGAACACTTGAAGGGGTTGTGCCCAGCTTGTAGCTCCCTGACTCTTGGGCAGCTCTGGAAGAAGTCAGCAGATGGAATGAGGATCGAATTCATCTCTGTGTTCAGGAACTGCAGGGATGTAAAGCCACTGCACCCCGGCAGGTCAGCCAGCCTGTTCGATGCCAGGTTCAGCTCTTCCAAGGATTTCAGATCAGCCATCCCCTTTGGGACACTGCTGATCTGATTGTTTTGTAGGTTGAGTTTTTTGATGTTGGCTGGCAAGCACTCAAAGACGGCATCCGCCAACTGATTGGACGACAGGTCCAGCTCTGTCAGAGACACAGCCCACCGGCATTGCACATCAGCTCCATCGTGGTGCAGCAAGTTGTTGCTCATGTCCAGATATTTCAGTGACTTCATACGGCTGGTCATGAAGCTTACCTTGAGAAGGCTCTCAAATTTATTCCATTGCAAAATAAGCAATTTCAGATCCATCAAAGTGCCGCAATTCTGGAACAACTCATCCGTCAGGGCATTGTGAGAAAAATTTAAATACTGAAATGAGCTTGTTCTATTGGGGCAAAGCATGTGTGGCATATATGCATCATATATTGTCAAACTGGCAATATTCATCTCTGAAAACTGTCTGTATAGAACCTCCTGGTTGAAATAATAAAGCTTATTACGAACGTGCTCCAAAGTTAACGCTTTCATGGAGCCATCCAAAGAGATTAACTGTTCTAGAGAGCTTAACAAGGGTAGAAAATCATGTTTAGTTGGCTCTCCCAGTGGTCCCCGAAAAGTCAAATTTCTCACAGTCAGATGCTCCACGGGTGAATACCAAATAAGCAGGAAAATTTGCAGAATGATAGCCCATTGTACATCCACAGTGTCAAGAATGAGAGCTGTTGTCTTGATTTTCTTCAGAAGCATTAAAGGAGGTGAGGGGAAATATTTATAACTCAAGGTATATATTAAGTTGACTACTTTTAAATTTTCTGAAGTACTCATTCCATCGTACAAGAGGGAAAAACTGAAGTTTTGGTTTGCTGCAAAATCAATGTGGAGGCTCCTTGTATTCAAGACTGCCAGACTCTGAGGCTCATACAGAGAAAAGTTTCCCAAGGTCAGGAAGACAGTGTGCAGCTGCAAATGTTTGATATACCTGAAGTCTGACCTTCGTATCATCGTGGCACTTAATCCTAGGTATTCCAAATGAAACATGTTCTCAAATTCCTGACAGATAGGCAAGGCAGTAAACTTATTGTAAGAAAGATCTAAATGTCTAAGATGTGAGAGAGTTAGACAGCAAACTTTCAAAATGTTATTATGAGATAAATCTAAGTATTCTAAATTTTCATTAAAAACAAAGACACTAAAGTCAAACACTGTAATTAGATTATGAGAAAGATTTAATACTTGAAGGTCAGAAAGAGAAATAAATTCTGAGATACTAATTCCAGAGATCCTATTATGTGATAAATCTAACACTTGAGTATGTACTGGAATGTTTTTTGGAACATTAGTTAGCAATCTGCTTGAATAATTTGCAATAAATTCATCTTCCACAGTTGGGTGGATACTATTCCAAAGTGTGAATGTAAAGGCACAAGCAAAGACATAGCTGTTTGTGAGGGGTTTCATTATGCTATCCAGATTTATCTTGTTTTTTTACAGAAACACAGAAGGATATAGTTGTTTTCTGTTCAATATGTCTCACTGTTGAGTCCAGCCCTATGAAAAGAAAACACATGGAATTTGATGAAATTGTTGAATGGTTGAATTTACTTTTTTTTATTGCTAAAATAAGGATAAACATAAAATAAAAAAATATTTTTACATACTCTTGTTCTAAGTTCTTACCAGTTGTTCTCACACACACCCCCCCCCATTCTCTAATCCCAGTTATTGTTTCTCTCAGTTAAATATAAATTAAGTCCTTTATAATAGGAGGAAGGTAATCACTGGTATGTTAAAAACACATAGATGTTAAGAAATATAACTTTCTCAACACTCTTGAAAAGTACAAAACTGGTACAAGTAGAAAAAGCATTTAGGAATAAAGGAGAACAGAATAAGGCCCCCATCTGCACTTTCTGTGCATCCCAAGCTCACACACATTTGGGGATAGAACTCCAACAGAACCACCCTTATAGGAATTGGTGCAAAAACAACTTCTTCAGTCAGAAGAGCCAAAGGATATTCCTCTTCACTTCCCAAAGACCCTGGATATGGCCATGCACCCCCTCAGGTCAGCTAATCAGCTTTGTCTGTGCTATAGCACAAAGACATAGGGGTCCATTTTTCAATAAGCCAAGAAAGCTGAGGTGAAATTATACTGTCCACTGTATTGGGCTTACATGGTAGTTTTGTTAGTGGGAGACTACAGGAGTGGGAGACTACAGGAGTGGCTTCTGTGAGAAGCTGCCAGAAGCTTTCTCTGTGTCTGATAGAGCCAATGCCAGCCAGATCCAAGGCCGAGCCCATCAGCAGTGGTAGTAGTGCCTCAGGGATAACATAGTTCAGAAGGGAGGAAAAAAAATCCCTGGGCAACAGCAAATGCAGCTCAGAGAGAGGAATGAGAATATATGAGAGAAACAACTCTGCAGACACCAAGGTCAGTGCAGAAGGAAGGGGAGGAGGTGCTTCAAGTGATGGAGCTTGAGATTCGCCTGCAGCCTGCGGTGAGGATCATGGTGAGGCAGGCCTCACCAGCCCATGGAGGTCTACACTGGAGCAGGTGGATGCCTGAAAGAGGCTGTGACCTCATGGGAAGCCTCTGTTGGAGCAGGTTCCTGACAGGACTTGTGGACCCATAGAGAGAGAGGAGCTCACGCTGGAGAAGGTTTACTAGTAGGACTTATGATGCTATGGGAGACCCACATTGGAGCAATCTGTTCCCTGGAGGACTGTACCCCACGGAAGGGACCCACGCTGAAGAGTTCTTGAACAACTGCAGCTTGTGGGAAGGACTCACATTAGAGAACTGTCTTGCATGGAAGGGACCTCACACTGGAAAAAGGGGAAGAGAGTGAGGGGGAAGAAGCAGTAGAAATAACATGTGATGAACTGACCATATCCCTCATTCACTGCCCTGCTGTGCCTTTGGGAGAGAACGTAGAGAAACTGGGAGTGAAGCTGAGCCCAGAGAAGAACGGAGGGGTGTGAGGAAGGTGTTTTAAGATTTGGGTTTATTTCTCATTACCCTACTCTGATTTAACTGTAATAAATTGAAACAATTTCTGGAGATAGAGTCTGATTTGCCTGTAACAGTAATGTGTGAGTGATCTTTCACTGTCCTTTTCTTGCCGACAAACCTTTCATTATATTTTCTTCCTGTGCCTTGGGTGGACACCTGGCATCCAGCCAGGGTCAACTCACCACAGTCATGAATATTGTAACACTAGTCTGGCCAAAAGCACACTAATGGGAAAACCACACCATGACTGGACACCACCTATGAAGCAGTGATTCCCAGAAACAGTATGATTCAGTTTTAAAATTCTCTGCCTGTGTAATCTTTTGTTAAATAAACCCCAAAACCCTATTTTTTCAGTTCAAGGTTATAATGTGTGTTAGTCCCTAATAATTTTATTAACTGATATCAAAACTCAACCCTTCCCCTACAAGTCTCCTATCAGGTTTAATCAAGTTTTCTTTTAATTAAGTAAAGCAAAAATATATGTAATTAACATCACCAAAAGCAACAAAAGAGTAAATCAGTAAAATATAAATTTCTACCTCAATTGAATCCAATAGAGTGGTCAAATTGTGCCTTCAGAAAGTTGTGCTGGGGTGTCTGAGGGCAAAATAGAAAGGAAGCTGGGATGTTTGGTCCACATATAGTATCACTCACAAGAGGAAACAAGACAAGGAAATCTGACCCAGCATCCTTCAAAGAGCAGTTGACCCTGTTCTTCAGAGTCCAGGCTGGTAAACAATCTAACTCTTGAATCAAATAAACTTTGATCTGGAACTATCCAGAGGAATTTGCCCCTGGCCAAAAGGGATGTCAGGAATAAAGCAAGAAATGTTTTGAAGGGAGAAAAAACCAGAAATACATTCTCTGTCCATGCTCCATTGCCAGACGAGTTTTAATTTACTGTACATGCTATGCTAGATGCTGCAACAAGGGAGGAGCCACACTGTATAGCACTGAAGAGTGCCACAGTCAGAGAGTAAAGCAAATACATCTAGCAAAGCAATATTATGGATCAACAGTTACCCCTCCAGTGTTGTTTTAGAATGGTATTAAGTTAGAACTGGCTGAGAATTAAAATTCCCACACCAAGTTATTTTTCCCCTTTCCCCTTCACTGAAATTCAACATACAGATGAGCATTTTCACTGAAATTTCCAAATGCAAGATTATCTTCCAACACTGAAGCAACACTAGCACCTGAAATTTGATAAAGTCCAAGATAAATATTACAAAGAGAAAAAAGTGTGAATAATAGAGCAAATATAACCCACCTTTAGTGCATGGAATTCATATCCAAGTTGAAGAACCAGGAAAAGTCCACTGCATAGTCAGTTAACATACTCAAAATAGAATTTCAAACATATGTAATCTTCAAGCTAGGGAATCTCACATGAGATGCTAATTTCTTCATAATTACTACCTCAGGAAGTAGAAAGAACAGGATTTTTTAAATCAGGCTATACTATTCTAAGAATTAATGAAATTTCCATACAATGCAGGTATTAAGAGCACAAGGAAAGGAAACTTCTAACAGTTCAGACTAAAAATACATTTACTTCTGTAATATTTACATAACTGTACAGTTCAGGAGGAAATAAACCTATCTACAGTACAGCATATTCCCCATGGCAAGATTATTTAAATAATTCTGCATTTCTAATTTCAAGTCTGCTTCTGTTGTTACACAGATGTTCTAGAAATCCATCAACTGCATCTCCTCTTTGCACACACAGAAAAGAGAAAGCAGAACCCACACTGTGAACTTCTCTTTGTATCAAGATCTCTTGCAGAGCTCTATCCTGACAAATTTTTTTGCTCCACAAGCAGACTCATTAATGTAGCGCATTGTAACACAATAGCAAAAGCTTATATCTCAAAAGCTAGTAACAGGGGCAAACTAACACAGTTAAAAACTTTTACACGTCAGTTATCTTTACACTAGAAATGTCTTGGACAGGTGTCATGGATATCTCACATTGTAGCTTCATTCAAAAAATTACAAAAAATTAACAGAGAATATTCCCTATGATAAGAAAGCTGTAATGAAGTCATTAAGAATACGGCAATATAGGGCAATCTGTGGATAAAGGAATCCAGTAAAGCAGCCATTCACTTAAAGGTTTGAACAGGGGCACAAGCCCAGGGAACAAATCAACAGAGCAGAGAGTGGGTTTATTGCAAAGGCAGATGTAAATAACTGTCCTGGTTTTGGCTGGGATAGAGTGAATTTTCTTCCTAATAGCTGGTACAAGACTATTTTGCATTCAGTGCAAGAAAAATGTTCCTAACACACTGATGTTTTAGTTGCTGCTGGGTAGTTCTTATTTTTAAGTCAAGGACTGTCCGGTTTCCCATGCTGTGCCAGCAAGTAGGTGCACAAGAAGACAAGAGGGAGCATGGCCAGGACAGCTAATGTGAACTGATCAAAGGGATATTCCATAACATAGAATATCAGACTCAGTATATAAGTTGGGAGGGGTTTGGCCAGGAGGGCTGATCATTGCTCAGAGATTGGGCTGGGCATTGGTCAGTGGGTGATGAGCAATTGTATTGTACATCACTTGTTTCTCCTGTATTTTATTCCTCTCTCTCTCTCTCATTGTTGTCATCATCATCATTATTGCTATATTTTACTTTGTTTTAATTCTTAAACTGCTCTTATCTCAGCTCACAAGTTTTACTTTTTTCCTGATTCTTCCCTCGACCGCGGGTGGGGAACAGCAGGGGAGTGAGCGTGGTACTTAGCTGTGGGCTGGAGTTAAACCATGACAATAACCAAAACCAACATTTCACTCCTATAAGCCTCCAAACTAATACAACAGCTAAAGATTCAGCTAAAGAAACTGAAAGCACGAAACTTTATTCTAGATAGCAGTGCTAGCTACATTTCAAGCTTGCATTAGATTCCTTTGAAAGTTTTCTTTTGCAGTTACCTTTTCAATTTTGTAAATAATTTAATCCTTTGGTTTGCTGAAAGAAAACTGCCTTTTTTCACTTTGAGATTGATGACTAAAACTGAACTGAACTAAAATGGTTCTGGTTTCCTCTGTGCAGAGAACTGAGTAATATGTTAGAGAAAAGTCTGGGTCATCTGTGATCTGAGACAAGACCAGGGATCATTAATGTTTCTCAATAAGCAGGAAAAGTCTGCTTGTCAGCTGATACTGACTCAAAGTTAAAAGAGAAGCTCCCATCTCATCCATGAAAATGAGTAGATTAAGGCACTTGTTGACAGAACAACAATATCACAATTATGCAGAACAGTGGCAGTTTTACTTCAAATATAATCCATAAAAAAAAACTTTGCTGCATGGATAAAATCAAATACACCATCAGCTTTCATCAGAATTTACTCTAGTGCACACATAGCTATCAAAAGCACTTTTTAGTTGTAGTATGTTTAACTTCCTTACCACTTTCCTTTATGAGACTTTAAAATACATTCAAATAAACAGTTTGCCATGAAGAAAAATTTGCAATAATTAACATAAAACTGATACTCCTGAATACCTCTGTTAAACTACTAGGAACGTTGCATAATGGTTATTTTTACTAACCAATTCAACAAAGTTTTGTTTGGGGCTGTTTTTGGTTTATTGATTCAGTCATTTTGCATGACAGGCAAAAAATAAAAGCAATATATTTCTGTTCATGCATCCTGAAAAGTATGAGCTAAATACCATTCTTACCATAGTCAACACATGTACATTCATGCAGATACTTTCTTCCATTTTTGAATTTTACACTGCTGGGGTTTTTTGCAGATTGTTCTATCAATGAGCACCTATCTTCACGAAAATGCATTTCACACTTCTGCTTGTATGTTGTCATTACTTACCCAGACAGGAACCACAGCTACACTTGGCCAGGTATCAGAAGCTCTTCAGGACCAGCACCATGCCAAAGGTGTGAAGAATCTCTCTAACTAGAACTGCAGAAGAGAGCTTACATGTGCAAGACATGGAACTAAAACACAGTCAGGGCAGATGGACTCATTGAAGCACTCATGAAAAGTTAATTGCAAAGCTGGTGTTCAGTCATACTGAGGACCTTATCTTCAGCTGCAACTCTCATTGTCACAATTAGCCCTGTATGTCACGTACATGAAACAAAAGCTAAATGCCACTGCAAGTCAAAGTGAGCAGAGACTGTATCATGTTTATGCTCAAGCCTATCTTGCTTTGCCATAAATAGACAGTAGGTTCAAAGCTGTGGAAATGAAACTGGTAACACAGAGCCACCTTGAAGAACACACGACTTTTTCACTCTATTGGTTTATAAATACTGCTTCCTCTTGATGAAAGTGACTACAAATGAGCAGTATAGTGTAGTGGTTTTGATTTTAGACCCTCCTTGGTAACCAGGTTGTAACCTAGGAAGCAGTCATCTTCCCAGTATTCCATATGATTTTTTATGTAAACCAGGGTATAAACAAGAAGGGGGAGAAGCCTCTTGCTCTCTTTCCTTTCTGGTGGACCCGGGAGCAGGTTCTCTGCTATCGGCTCTGCTCGTGTGGAGGAGTGAGGCCCAGTGAGGCCTTGTGGACCTTGAGAAGCGGAGAGTGCCGGCGGTCGCTTGGTGCAATTCTGCTATCTCGAGGAGAGTAGTAAGATTTTCTCTTGTTAATTTTTTATTGGTTACTCCTGGGTTTTTATTGTGTATATCTGTTTTG
>VZRE01004794.1:0-35691 GCA_013396775.1 Cephalopterus ornatus | reverse complement strand
AAAAAAAAAAAAAAAAAAAGGCAGTAATTCTACTACAAGATTTTTCAAATACAAATCCACTAAAATCCATAAAAGAAATGTATTAGCTCCTTGGTAGACAAATTAAACAAGCTCCAAGCAACATAAAAATCTCTCTGTAGGACTACCTGAACACTTTACTTAAGCCTTCTCCATGGAAAACTTCAATTGCATCAGTCTTCTGTTCACACTTGACTTGCTTTGTGTACCATGGTCCATACTACCTCTCAGCAGGAAGGTCAACAAACAGTTGAGAAATTATCAAGAGCAGCTTTTTTAATCATCTTCCAGCATAAAGAGTCTAGCGTTTTTAGTCTGATTCAAAACTCTGAGACTTCCTAGGAGGCCAGCTGTGGTTAGGGCTGGTTTAACCTTGTCCTCTTACAGACCACAGAAACTTCACAATCAGGTGCTACATCTCAGCTGAGATGCCATAGCTGAGAAATAAGCACTGGACATTATAGCTACGTGACAGACAGTGTATGTTCAGCCAGGAGATCAGGTCCTTGGTCCATTACGTTCATGTTATTGCTCTGCTCCAGAATAAGCATATAGTGGATGACCTCCAGGTCAATACAAGGCATGCCAGAGTCCAAGATCTCCATAAATGCACAGCCAAAGACTGTTCACACTCCTTCTTTCATATGCAGTGTACTAAATCAGTCTGTAGATGCACTAGATTAGAGAGAAGAAAAAAAATTATGCTGAAGAAACATGGTTTTTTCATATTGCATACAGATTTTCAAATTGTGATCTGTTAAATGTGGTCGAAGTTATCCATGTACAATATGAAATCATTTTAAAAATCCCCACCATGTAGGTAGAAGAATATTGCAGAAACCTATAAAATATCCTTCTGAGAGAAAGAAAAAATACCTTTATGTTGAACATCCATTGTACAGAGACTAAGGCATGTCAATATCAACTAAGGGAAAGGAAGAACTCTGATGATGACCTGAAAGGACTATAATTCACAGGTTGAAGGAAGTGGGTTACTCAAATATACTCTTACAGAACATGTCTTGAGACATTCTCCAGGTAAGGCTGCTAAAAGCAAACAGATGAAACAATATAAACAAACAAAAAGCATACTTAACCCAGACAGTTGCCTCAAGTAAAAGCATAAAACTAGGATGATCAAAACATAGAGTTTCTGTTACTAGAATTCAAATCTTTTCAAAAATATATCTTCTCTAGTCAGATGAATATAAGAAACATCTGATTGACTGCCAAGACAACTACAATGCCTTGATTCCCATGAATACAACTTGTTCTCCATGATGAGAAAGGGGGAATGGCATGGAATTTCTGAAATCCTTCTGATAAAACTGGGATTCCCAGGCTTCTCAGGCTGCTTGCTGCATCACAGGCAGATGCAACTTCAGGAGATGTAATTAAGACCAAGTGCTGATGATCTTTAAGGTCCCTTCCAACCCAGACCATTCTATGACTCTACAACTTTCAGGCACTGAACAAAGTCAAGGAAGACCATGGTCCTCATGTAGCAAAGCACATGCTTTGGCAAAAGCCTGTGTAAAATTGAAATATTTGTACTTCTCTGACCAGCATCTTCCAACAAAAATTTGTTTCCTTCAGTCAGTGGAATTTTAAAAATATTACAAACAACAGGAAAATGATAAATTCAAAGTCACTCGACTATTAAGTGGAAGAGTTAGAAATAAAGCTCTGTAGTCCCTGCCATCTGTAGTTGTGGTCTGTTACCACAAAATCCTTCTACTAAAATTTCCACCTGCTGCTTTTTCCAGTCTCTCATGATTTTTTAGCTTTCCATGAAGCCATGAAGACTCATTAGATTGGAGAGCTGATCTTCTTGGGTATAAGAAATGGTAAAAAATGAGGAACACTTTGTTTCATTTTACTGGGTTGTTTTTGAGACGGATCAGTCCTTTAATTTGGTCACTGCACTGACCACATCACACTTCCGTCAATAAAGATGCATGGTTGACAGCCAGAAGGGGCAACAGGGAGCAGCAACATCAATCTGATCCTGCCAGAACATTTTACAACATCAAATCACAGTCTTTTCATTAAATTAATTAACTTTGATTTAATTAACAAGTGAATTAAATTAGTTCTCTTTCAGAGATGAAAACCTATGTTGTCAATAAGATCCTAGACTCATGCCAAGCTCACATCCTAAGGTGCTACATCTGCTTTTGAGCAGACACTTTAGGCAAAGGCTAGTAATATTTAACAAGGTCAGAATCTCTCAGTGTCACGAGGGCTTATAAAATCATACATCTCTGCATCTGAAGCCCTCTGAATTCCTGATGTGAAGGAAAAAAAAACTCATGTGCTACATCCTTCTGCTGTACATCCTCCTGTACTGCCTCTTAGGCCTAGAACTACATGATCACTGCTACCTCAGGAGAGATCTGCACATGTTCTCTTGTGGAGGGTGAACATGCAGGGTGAACATCCAGTGATGGGACAAGGAGTAATAGTTTTGAACTGAAAGAGAGCAGGTTTAGATTAGATATTAGAAAGAAATTTTTTACTACAAGAAGAGTTAGTCATTGACAAAGGTTGTCCAGAAAACTTGTGGATGCCCCATCCTTGGAAGTGTTCAAGGCCACGTAGGATGGGGCTTGGAGCAACATGGTCTGGTGGAAGGTGTCCCTGCCCACAGCAGGGGGGTTGGAACTATATGGTCTTTAAGGTCCCTTCCAACCCAAACCATTCTGTGATTCTATAACATGCCACTGCAGGCTCCAACAGCCTCAAATCTGCTTTCCACAGTTATCCAAGAGGTGGAAACTTGGTTTTGAAATTTAAGCTGATTATTAATATAATCTTTTCTGAGTACAGAAATAGTACAATTACTCAATGTTCACTTAGAAGTTTGCCTCAGGTGAGAGGAAGTGTATATCCATATATCAAGTCTGTGGATTCTTTTCACCATCTTTTACGTGTATCTTTTACATTATGAATCCCTTGGACTTCCTAATTCCCTTTTATTCTTAGCAATGCTTTGCTTGGGGAACGTTATAATACATCATCAAGTATCTTTTATGCTCGTGCAAGTGCTCATATCCTTAGTCTTAATTCTTCATTAAGACAACTATCAGCTGTTGTTCTACGGGATGGATTTTTTAAACCAGAAATGAAAATGCATCAAAATGACCTCATATTTTAAAACTACAAGAATGGTAACTAAGGTAATCACTTCTCTAGTATTGTGCATTCAATTCTACACAAAATCAATAGTGAGAAATATCACTAGACAACATTATACAATGCTGATAGATTATGTGTTGATTTACATGAACGTCAACATATTGGGAAATATTACAAACCATTTAATCTACCACCAGAGTAGAGAACATTTAGGAATGAAAAAAATACCAATAGTGCTTCATACACACAATTTGGCTTTAGGGACCAGATGTATTATAGCTTCCATATGTCTCAGCCTACTAAATGCATTTTTAATGGCAAGTTCTTGCAGAGCAAAATCTGCACAGTTGCTTGGGTAGTCTGTCAAAAGGCGAATTTTGCCCGAACTTTATTTCAATGATGCTTCTCTATGTTCTGGGAGCCCCACAGAGGTCACAGAAGGGACAGAAGCGTCTGAGTGTTATTTCCTAACAGAAACCGTAATAAGCCTTTTTGGATATTCTACCAATGTCAAGGACATTAAATATAGATTATTGTTCTTATGACTCACTATTTCAGGCCATACTGACTAAGTATGTTAAAACTTCCCCCAGATAGTGATATATCATTAGTACTGGAGCACCATCACACCAATTACACATTTGTTTATCAGAACAAAATTGTTGCAAGAAATTGTCCCTCAATCAACAACACTCTGGGTGCTGCAGTTCCTCGGGCCTTTCAAATTCAGAACATTTTTCCTTGTTCTGTATTGGCTCCAAAGGGCCCAAAGACCTCCAGTGAAATAAAACCTAGCAGAGTCCTAAGTTTCACTGTAAAACCAGAAGCTCAAACAAGGCACTGAATATTCATATATAAAAATTATTTTTTCCAGGAGGAATGAAGGGCATAGTAAGGGTTACTTGGTGCAACCCAACATGCCATTTGGTACACACTGCTACTGAGATCTCTTCTTTAAGTTCCCTGACATGTATTGTTCACCAAGCCAACATAAAAAAACCCATGTTTTGTACAATACTTAGCATTCCTTCAAGGCCAATATTTCTAGTGCAAAGGCAATGCAATCAGACAAATTACCTCAGATCTGCTGCATGTTACTAGTGCATGCACAGGCTGCCCACTGTGGTGACTTTAAGCAACTGTAACTTGCTTGCATAGTTGATACCATAGAGTAATATTTCTACTTGTCTAAAAACATGGATTCAAGATATAATTTATTGATCAGTCACATAAGAGCAATTTTAAATATGGAAAAATGTTGAGACAGAAGTTTCAGTGAACTACTTTTTCTACCAGAAAAAAGGATTAAATTGGGATACATGAAGGGGTAATTCTGTTGTAACTTCTCAAAACAAACAGATCCTTAAACTCATGTGCTTGTAGTCACTAATACAGTTAATTGCATGGACAAGCTTCCAAACTTCCAAGGCAACCTGCAGATTCCTAAAGTGACAGCCTGTAAAGGCAGTTTCATGTAGGAAACAGATTTTCACTTTAATGCATTGTCATGGCTTATCAAATAGATCAAATACCACTGCAAGTCGAAGAAAAACTTTCTTACTTCTTGAGTGCCAATATGGCTTTTCCCTACATACCACCTGCAACAAAACTCCATCTGAAGTAGAGAACATTATGCCTCTAATTGTTACTCTCCTGCTTTTAGAATCCTCAAGTGAGCAATCATTTTATTACTGTCCATGACAGAAAGTTTTCAAACAACTACCCTCTAAAAAAAGCCCACATGCATATTTCATACTCAGAAAAATAAAGCCCCTTCAAACTCATGAGGAAAACAAAATAGTTCCAGATACAATGTTTAAATTAATCCCTAGATTTATAAGATGCCTCACACAGACTTACAAGTTTTACTCCAAGTGATTTAACATTACTATGATGCCTCTCTATTCTGCAATTTGCTACATGCTGGAGAAATGTCAACATTTTGGACCTGCAAAGTTCTGTGTTCATACAAGGATGTGCTTGCATAGATCAGTCTGAGTGACGAGGATGTCAGTTAGTCAACGATTAGTAAAAAAAAAAAAAAAAAATTAAAAAAAATATATATACACACTACACACTTTAGCATGGTTGCCAACTAGTTACCCTGAAATTATAATTTGATACCCAGTCACTCAATCTAAACAACATGGAAAGAGAGATCATTTTGAGGGGTTTGGCTGTTGGGGTTTTTTTTTCTTGGTCGCTGCAACAGAGATACGATCCTCTTTTTATATTGGCTTAAAAAAATAAGAAGATGTTATATACATTTTATTTTGGAGCAAGAGAATAGGAAAATCTCCCATCACACCTGCTTTGCTAGTCAGTGAGGGCCGTTTCTAAACTGAATATTGCAAGTGGAAAATTTCACATTAAAGTCTCATTACTCTAAATTTCTTCTCGTATTAACCAAAAATTCCTGTTTCCTCTGAGGAGTATGCTTATCGGAAATTAGAAAAAGTACAAATATTATGAAAGACAGGCTTTGCACCTGGCACACTCTTCTAAAGCATCACATCTGTCAGACAGAGGTTACTTATTGGAGTGTTAAACCGAATGTCTTATTGCAGTAACTAGTTATTGCCTTTCTCCCCTCTGTCAATCTTAGCAGATTAGTTAATTTATTAAAACCTTCACCCATACCAGATCTTAAACCTTTAAATATGTCGAAGACCACTCTTCTGTGTTTTGTTTCTTAAGGAAACTATGAACAGGGAGATAATTTTGCAGTATCTTGGGCTTGCATCAAGCACTGAAACAGATCAGAGTTGCTCTAGCATAACTACAAATCAAACACTCTGTAACAGTATCTTTAAAATTGGATGTAAGACATTTTCACTTAATACTCCTGAAGTAGTATGACAGGCACAGTACCTCAGCTGATAAAAGCCAAGGCCCTATGCCATGCCCATACATGGCATATGTATTATACTTTATTTTGCTATCTCTGAAACTAAGTATACAGGTTCTGCACCATCTATAGAAAAAATGCTTATGAAATGAGATATGGCTTCTAGGTAAGTAATTAATATTTGCAATCAGACTTCTCAGCCCTGTCTTTGATTTAAGATATGTGGTGTTATTTTCAGAACTCTAGATTCCTACACACTTCTATATTAAAAACAGATTATTGTGTTTTAAGTTATAGTGATTAGATTTGCTTGTTTATTCAGAAGGTATGCTCCCTGTGAGCAAATTAACTGGAGTGGAAGAAAATTGCTTTCTTGTTCATTTACCGAGACAACTCTTCAAAACTTTATTAAACGTATAACATTTTGTATTTACATAAATACCAGCATTAAATTACTTTACTTTTATAGAAAAGCTTGCACCATATTGCTTATACAAACTGCAAGTGAACTAGTCTTACCCTCAGCGTTTACCCTTCAAATTGTTCCAGCCAACTTGAAAAGGAAGGGTGGTGCAGAGAGAAAAAACGATACAGAGGACATCTTTTTCATGCAAGTAAATTCTGCTTTTTTTCTCCCGCTTAAAAACAATGTCTCTAAAGATAAATTGTTCAGAGTACACATGCAAAACAGGGAAACTTATCTGAACTTCCTCAATAAACTGATAACAGGTCTGTTATTAAAGCAGTCAAATGGATTTATACAGTGTAGGAAAATACTTAAGCAAGAAGGATTAATTACTACTAAAGTGACTCCCAAACCATTAAATTTTATCAAATGCACTTTCTTTGATCAGATAGTTCTTGACAGCTGTCAAAATGTTAAGCTTTAAAAATATCACCAAGCTTAGAACTACCTCCAGAGGATTTTGATTTTCTTATTAACATCCCAGTAAGGTTGGCACTATCAGCTTCACACTGATAATTTTCTTATTTTCAACAAATTATTAGTGAATAAAGGTATAAGATATAATGCAATAATGAAAGAAAACCTGAATTAGAGTTTCAGAGTTAACAAAATGATCTGGCAAACATTAAAATGCAATTCATTGGATTATCACAAGTCTCACACAGTTCCCACAGCTTCTTCCTGCTGAGTAATGACGACTGTCTGAAAGGTAACAGGAGTACAACAGTTTGATAATATTACAGCATGATCACTGTGACAATGCTCATGCGATTGCATTTTGCTCAGCTATTCAGTCATTCAGGTAGGGTGCTTAAGTAGACTGCTGACATGTGAAAACAATGCTTCTTTGAACATTTTAAGTGAAGCACTTATCCTGCAAATGTCATTGTTATTTTGATCATGCTGTTCATAAAACGGTTAAGGGCTAATGGAAGCTCCAAGTGAACTCTATGCAATCCAAAACAAACAAAAAGAAAGTCTCTGAAATATTATCAGCCTTCTACTGCACTATATTACAGTGTTGCAGAACAGCACAATATCCTGTGCCTTATCCAAAGCATCATGCTAAAATAACAAGTTACTCTGACTTTCCTCCAGTTTTACTCAGCACACATTATACTTCTACTAAAATACAGAGTTCTACCTCCTTAAAGAATTTTTTAGCAAGAGTCTGTCCCCATTCATGGGAGAAAATAATTTTAAAGCACCTCAAGAGAGAAATCTAGGAGGAAAATATTCTATTAAAAATGTTTCTATACAAACTGTTGCATCTAACATGTTCAAGCTTTATTCTGTATAACAGTAGTTCTCCTTGATGCATGTACACATTGATAAATCAAGTTTCTCCTAGATTAAACCCTGCAAGAAACAGATTCATTTGTATTCCCTCATCTTCACAAAATCCATTTGGCCCAAGATGTAGTACTAGCCAGATTTAATAGACCACTCTACAACACAAAGGAAAACTACATACCACTGGAAAACACAAATATCTGTCAACGGAAAGGTAGGAATTAAGGCCCACTGCTGAACTTGCTGACTGAAACATAAAGATTATTTGGAAATTATTTTCTCTGACTATGAACAAACCATAAGATTTTTGAGTTTGTTTATAATGAGAAATATGAATGCTTGCCTAGGACCTAACACTAAAATCAGTAGATCAAGCTGAAAGAGGTAATTCTAAAATGGCTTGGGAAAAAATTCAGAATTGTTCCGCTGAAGACGACCTTACTGCCACAGTCATTTACAAGAGCTGCAATAGAGCTGCCTTGTGAATCCATGCTGTAGGATCCTAAGAAGGACACAGTGTCCCCCACCGAGGTACCACGCAGCCTTCTCATTGCCTCCACACCCTACCAGCCCCACAGGTACAGGCTGGTCAGAGTCCCAGGCCCAGAAGAGTGGGAAGTCTCCAAGTGCTGCCATCCCTGAGGGCTCGTTCCACAACCAGCAGCTCAGTCCTCATCTTGCTTGATATGAAGACTGCAGAAGAGCCCACAGGAAGCATTGAAAACAACTAAATAACAACCAGCACTGCTCACATTTAATCCAGCAAGCTGTCAGTGATGGGAATTTCACTGATTAAAAAACCAAACTTGGAACTTTAATTTGGTGAAGTGACCCAAGTAAGCCTTAGAGACATTTTTGCTTGCTTTAGCTGAAAGTTTTCCACTGAAACCCTGGATGAGGATATTTTTCAGGCAGCTGTAGTGCCTGGGTATACACCTCTACTGTCCTGCAGCTGCTGCCTTGAGAGATGGTGGCAGATTTTGCTGTAAGAGTCCATTGGCTTACTGAAGTTGCATTAGGAGAATAAAACCTGTGCACAACAAAATATGGCTCAGTTTCCAATTTCTTTCAAAAGTGCAAAAGAAAGCATTCATCTTAATGAATGTTTGGAATATGGCTTCCTTTAAGGTACTACACTCTGTCTTTGCAAGATCCACAACCAAACAAATAAGGCAAATGATTACCACATCTCTGATTTAAATAAACTGGAGGCAGTGACTGGATGCTTTCCACAAGAAGACCTCCGTGGCATACTAGCTTTCTTCTGGAAAAGCAAGACTTTTCAGTCGTACATTAATAAAGTACTTGTTTGGGGTTTTTTTGAGTTACAACAGACTGCCAACACAAAATTGGTGTTTTGTCAGTCAAGAAATCCATTGCAGTACTGAATAAAAAAACCCCCAAAAAGTACATTTTAGGCAGAAATTTAAAAATAATGAAACTAGGAGTTATGAATTATTCTTGTAAGATAGAAGTGTGTTTACGTCAGTAAAAGAGGGGTGGTGGAGATTAGAATTCAGATTAAGACATGACCAGATGCATGTAGAAGTAAGCAGGTGAGAAGTAAAAGCAGACGACGTAGCAAGAAAGAACACAGAAACAAATCATTAAAAGTCAGTTAGCTTTTTCCCAAAGAGGAAAGACAGGCAATGCAGGAACAGATTGATAATTATAAACTGTGAAACAGAACATTATGATTACAAGATGATAATGCTGGATAGATGAAAACTGTTAAAAAACAGCAAGTCAACAAAATACAGAGAAAACCAAGCTAAGTTAAAAAGAAAACATCTTCAGTATGTGAAAAATCTTCTGTCTGCAGAAGATTTAGCATTTACTTTCTTCATTTGTAGCTTTACACTCTCTCTAGCTCACAGTATCACATACACAGAATCCTTTGCTCCAGTAAAGATAACGATCACACTTTGTGTAACAACCTTTACAGTATAATTTTGCTTTTTATCCTAAGAAACCAGTGGTGCTGATCTCGTACCTAACAACTCCCTTCACTGACAAAAAGGCAGCTATTGCATGCAGCTTCACCATTCAGCCAAGTAAGTCTGACTGCCACGGCTAACTGCGCACTCAGCACTGGCATATTTATCTCTTCATGGCATGGCAAATTAAGCAGTTTAAAAAACCCCAAACAAACAAAACCAAAATAATATGTGCACTTCCATCCCTCAAAAGTTTAGCTCCCCCAAACAGCAAATTATATCAGACAAGCAAAAACGCTCATCTAGAATATGAGGCCAGACAACAGGATAGGAACAGGACTAACATTCTGCATCAGTGGCAGGTAATTAAATTGTATTAGTTTAGCTGAGTCATGAAAGCACATTTGAAAATCCTAAGCATTTCCCTTGCCAGCTGAAGATCTAGCAATGAAACAGTCATAGACAGGAATATAATTAGAAGTTGAGTAGCTTTCTGTAAGACCTTTGTCAAAATACACCTCTCTAACATTATCCACTTCTGTGTAATACAAAGCCAAGGGACTAAGCTCTACATGTATTTTTTATGACTTTGTCACAAATTAAGTTAAACTGGGCTGTCTACACCTCATCTCTGACCTCACTTTTAGCACTACTATCCTTGCCCAGTAAACCATCACCTGCTACATCCTGCAGCAAGCCCAAGGTCACTAACACTCACCTGGAGCTCTTGGCAACTGGCATCTCTGGAAACACTGGACCCTTAAATGACCTGAATCAGTACTTCTGGATTTTAACAGTCTTCAAAAACTTAGTATCCAGTAGGTCACACTTGAAATTTGGCCAACCTCAGAGCCTCCATAGGAAGAGGATGAAGTAATTACATTTAAAGTGGCCAACAGACTTTCCCTTGGCTGCTTTCTCCCCTGGCCAGGAGCTGTTAACAACAAAATCTCTTCCAAGTTTTGAAAGCAAGTTTATCCTCAGGCTGCTGAGGATATCAGCATAAAGAGTCACATAAAAAGCCATTGAGGGATAGGGAACTTGACAGACCCTTGCAACAGGCAGATGTTCTTTGCTCTTTTATAGCTTCCTTTACAGCTTTCAGCTCTAAGTATTTCCCGAGAACTCAGATAATGCCAGGTACACCGTCTGCAGCGGGTTACACGTATCCACCTGGGTGACAAACAGGATGCGACAAAAATTTGTGCTCTCTTGCAGAGCAGCCCATCTAATACCAAAATCTCACACAATTCCTATCTGCACAGTCCGGGCAAGCAATGAAAATGAAAGCATCCAGGGTCCTAAAGAGGGTTTTGAGAGACAGTGTATTTCTGGCAAATGAACATCTGAAGAACAGCACAAACATTTTGATACTACTCCAAAATAGCTCAAAGTCTGTCTTGAGAAGTATAAATAACAAAGAGCAAAAGCCTCCAGAACATAAAAGCTGTTGACAAAACTGTCAGTGCTGTACAGCATCTGACAAGAAGTACAAGAGCCAACCTGGAGCTTAAGAGGAAACAAAACGAAATCCACCACCCAGCCTGCAGTCACCCAGCACTCACCCCTTAACCCAGAACCAAGCCTGACCCTCACCACTGCCTTGCCCATGCACAGACAGTAAAAACCAGTAGGCACATTACACAGACAAAACTGTCCTCATGACTAGACTCGGATACAAAACCTTATTAAAAAATCTTAATAAAAGATTTTGCATTCACTTTATAGTAACACTACTAGATGGGAAAACAAAAGCCTAGTATCCTTTAAAAACAAAGAACATTTTCTTCTTGAATTCAAGACTGAAAGGCACATAGAAAGGAACACAATAGAAGAAATAACATTTCTTTGAAAACCATTTCTGGTTTGAATATACTTTCATTTCAGAAACATAAAGGAAAAGTTCATTTCATCTTTTTGGTCAATCAGAAAAGAGAGAACTGACTAATTGAAACCTTACTTGCATTACAACTGTTAACAAAAAATACTCTTTTCTCCCATTGTTAATAAGCAAGGAGCCCCAATTATTTCTTCGTAGGTCATTCTTTTCTTTTCTCTCTTTTTATTAGAAAAGCAAAAAGAAATTGGAGTGGAAAACAAAAATAGGGAAAACAAAAAAGAAAAAGCAGTTTTCTGCTATTATCGTAAAATGGCAAAGATTCGTTTGAAGAGAAACTTTGTTGTTAAAGACCATGAGGAAATGAAAAATTGCAACCAATTGTATAATGATATCCACTAATCTCCTAAGATTCATAAATTAATTCAATACATTCATTCTCTCAGTATGAACCTACCCTGTTGCTGCTTCTTAATAACTACTAGAATAAACATAATAAATTTACTTAAACTTTCACAATCGCACTCTACTATTCCTTCATTTTACATTTTCACCTTTCTAGAATATTCAAACTATTTCTTAACGTTTCTATATATGGAATTTATAAGGACTTAAAAGTCCTCAAAAAATAGGTATTTGGGGGTGGAAAAACCTTTCACATTCTTCTTTCATAAATTAAAGCTCTCAGTCATTTACGTGGGGTTTTTTTATCCCCCCCCCCTTTTTTGTTTCCCCAGGGAGGTCTACTAGAGATAAAGCTTCTATTGCTCTGTATGGAAATGGAATATATTGAAAAGCAGATTGAAAATTATTTCTATGCTATAGGATGTGGTTTATTTTTAGATGGTAATAGCTTAGACCTAGCATTTCATTAACATAGGGTTTTGTCTGCTTTCATTTCTAAAGTTAGATCTTATTTTGGTTTGTCATTAAAATGAAGCACAGTCGTTGCCTCTGTAGCCTAAGTAACATACAGCTGAGTCACAAAATGAGCTTCTGTTTGACTTGCTAGTTGTAAGCTTTGGGAATCTAACGTTAGCCTTTTTTGAAGGCTGAAAGGAGAAGAGAAGAGGTTGCTTTTGTTTGTCATTCATATGACAGACTACATTCTCAAATAATTTCAATTTTTTGTGTGCCTCCAATATAAATTTGCAGTATTATAATTTGCAACTTTATTGTGTTTATCATACTAAAAGGCCCAAGGTAGCTGGCTCTGTATAGAAATCAAATGGAAATACAGCCTTTCAAAAAAACAAAACCCATGATTTATCAGTGTTCAGCAATGCTGAAGTACAAGGGGACACAAATATTTTACCCGAATAGTAACATTGACTCTATCAAAAAAATAGGAATAATCTTGAACACAAACTAAAATTTCAGCCAAGTTTCTTGTCACAATTTTGAGCAATTGAGAAGAAAGCACCACAGGAAAAACTTGCCGCAAACCTTGAAAGATGTATTAACATCCCTATTTTACAGATAAGGAAATTATGCACAGATGTTATACCCAGAGAGGAACATGTACTTAATTGAGAATAAACATCCAGAATTAGCATGCTCACCTCTGAATAGATATATTGCAGAGCAGCACTCAACCCACACCTGTATAATTGCATTAAGCGGTAATCTTAGGTACCAGGGTTGTTGCTAGGATTCCTAGGGATCTCTCTCGATCTGCTCCTCATTAATTCAAATCAATGATTTGACTTAGGATGATTTCAGAGAGAACTTGCTTGCCCTGTTTGAGCAGAGAGGTTTTTAGCTCACAGACATATTTTGAGTGGGCTTTTTTGCCTACATAGATTCCTTGTGTCTATTTGTTTCTGCTGAACCCATGTTACAACTCCAGCACACAAATGTTTGTGCTATTGCAGCTGATGGAAAGATGATGATGGAGGGCAATAGAGATGTTTTACAGCATTTAATCCAGGCAGATTGTAATTCTCTGGCACCAGCAGTAGTGACATTACAAACACTGACAAGGCAAAGCAAAACACCTACCCCATGATTCAGCTTTTCAAGGCTCTTGGTTCTACCAGAACTTGCAAACCTGGTGCAAGAAGATGGCTAGTGTGTTGGAAGCACACCATTGTTCACAAACAGCAACAGGATCATGTAAGACAAATTCTGTTGGCACTGTGTGAAGAACTCGCCGTGACCCATGTTAAACAGAGACATATAACACATGTCCAGGGCTAGCCTGCTCACTCTTAGTAAGTCAAGTGAGGAGATCTTTAGTTTATTCTAAAGATTTGGCAAAGATACTGCTTGTGTGAATGCAATTATACTGGCTGCTAAGTGGCCTTTTGCACCCCTCTGAAGCCATGAGTTCCACAGGAATGCCTGCTGTTCACCAAAGACAAAAAGCAGTAACACTAAAATAGGGCACACAAACTCGGTGAGAAAGCAAGGGATGCAAACATCAAAATGTGCCACTCAAAGTTGGCAGTACCAACTTACAGAGGAAACCTAGTTTTTACCTGCTTTGATATTTTTAGGCAGTGTGTTTGCCCAAACATTACAAGGGACTCTATCTTGACATATAAGCACGTAATCCAACATCCAACCACAACTGCTGTTCTCCCTTTCAGTATTAACAATACAGCATCTTCCATTCTGTGGAGTGCTGGAGGTCTGTGAAAGGTCCTATGCACACTAAATCCTTGTTTATTACTCTCCTGTCCTATATGCAATTTTCTTTCTACATTAGTAATATTCAGAGACCTCCAAGTTCCATGTTAACAACGATTTATTATGTTTCTAATAATATAGTGAACTTTTCCAGAAGTACCCTGTCATACATACTGAGAAAACTTCTTAGAAGTCCATATGCATGTGCAAAGGAGTTAAAAATTATGATACTCCAAATTATTATTATTTGATTCCAGATTAGTCTTAATCTTTCTTTATGTGGAAGATTTAAAAATGTAGGAAACAAATTTATTAGTTTAGGCTTCCACATTGCTCTGGATTAACAAGAGACTTTCTCAACTCTGCCATTTTTTTCTTTTCTGCTGTAATTTCCTTTATATATTATATTACAGCACTTTCTTTTTCAGGCTGGATCTTTATACATTTTTGATTTTAGTGTGCTTTTTATCTGCCATAAGAATGGCTCCAACATTTCCAATCATGCTTTTCTCCTTCTTATCTCTCTGATTTCCTGACTTGACATCCTAAGAGTATTTTGCAAGTGATGTCTCTTTTTCCTTCATTAGCTAAGTATGGATAAATTCTGTTATTAATCTCCTAATGATGCACATATTAAGTATATAACATATATATATTGGTTTATCTGTTTAAAATCCAAACTCTATCTGAAAACTACATGAGAAGATGAGAGTAAGGCCAGTAAACAATAACTTAACTTTTCCCCCTTAGCAGCATATCCTTTCTGCTATCTAGAAACTAATTAGCACAACACAATCACATATTTTCTGTATAATAAACAAAGAAGTTTTATAGGCAAAATAAATTACATCATGAAACATCAGCTTAATCATAGTTTTTACGTAATGAAGTGCTTTAGGATGACCTCTGATTCGCTACTCCTTGTCTGAAGCAGTAAAATCACACTGGTTATACAAAAACCTGAGGCAGTTCAAATTACTAGTTAGTTTGTTGGAGCTTTGGGCTGTTTTTTGTATACACTTTTAAAGTATAATATTGGTAAATGATAATTTCAAAGAATTTTTTTCTCGGGAAGATATACAAAAGAATAAAAAACAATTGTAAACTCATTGATATTGTCTAGCTACTATGTTAAAAATTCAGTGCACAACAGGAACTCAATATTTAAGTATTAAATACATATAAAATAGTTGTAAAAGGTGCTTTACTTCAGGCAAGTCAACACATTTGGTTTTTCATGCTGACATTTTGCATATGTGTTTTTGAAAACATTATGTTTACCAGCAACATGAATTCAGATAGTCCATGAAATACGATATCCTGACTCCAAAACTAGTTTTTAAACAGGGTCTAATTAAGTGGTTCTCACTGAATGTTGAGACTCTGTGCCAAAATGCACTGCAAAAGTTGACAGCAAAGCTCACAGCAAAGTAGCCTGGGAATAAAACCTGATATTCCTCTTAACAGTTCCCTGCTAATAAAGGCATTAACTTAATAGCACATATAAAGGGAAGTGAGGGCCTCCTGCTGCCTCTCTGATACGGTGTTGGTGGCCAATGGGCAATTTCCATACATGTGGCAATTTACTAGTGTTACAACCCATACCCAAATGCCTTGAGGCACTGAAGTGCCAGTCAGGAGAACAGGATCAGCATTAACATATAATTACGAAAGAAGCAGAAAAAAGGAAAACTGCAAAAAAACCCACAAACTCTGAATTAATGCTTCAGTGAAAGTTTCTTCATAGACGTGTTTTTAGAGGCATGATCTGAACTTCCATTTTCTCAGAGGCACAATACAATTCACTCTTTTATGAAATACTAAGCCAAGGCAGCAACCCTTCATTTCCCTATGACCGTTCCTCTGAGTTTGCAAATAGCCAGATTCATCCAGAATTAAGCAAGTTGTGGCAAAAGTAAATAATCTTGTTATGAAAGGAGATGCATGTTGTAATAGAAACCAAAAAAGTTTGCAAGACAGTTGGACTCAATAAATACTATGTAGGGTTCATGAATAATTAAAAATATCCTGTGCTTGCGTTACTGAGGAAAATACCACAGGAAAGAGAGATCAGTTGTCCCCTCTGTTCATTATGTATCACACTGTAATGTCTGGGAACTGTTTACCTTTCTCTTTTTAACGAACATCTCCAGCTGATACTAATAATACAGCAAATTATCTATCCCACTTAAATACAGATTTGAATTTCAAGAATCACTGTCAAGGTCAAGTTCCGTTTGTTTAGAAGGCCAGATTTTTTATATATATATATATATATATATATATAGCCAAGTAGCAGTGTTAAAAGCAGCATCTTACATTACTGTAGGTAAGAGAAGGTACACTGTTAAAACTTTCAGAAGATTTTCTAGACTTTTCAGTTTGTTCACTTCATATAATTGGTAACTTGACTATAAATAAGTGGATTTTTTCCATGAAAAACACCTAATCAAGTTCCAACCTGTCCCCCAACTCAGAAAGTAGTTGGGGAGAAAAAAAAACGAAACAAACCAACAACCAGAAAAAAATTAAATACAGATTTCAAGTTCATGAAACATTTCTCTGCTCAGCAGCCAAGGAAACTACAAGCTTTTGACAAAATATTTTTGTCCCTTAAATTTCATACATTAATTTTATTCTGTGGCAAGAAGAAAAAAAGGCACACACGTTCCATTGCGCATGCTTAGAGTTATATGGTTTATTGGTCTTTAATGAACAATTCCATTCTCTTCTAAATTCATTAATTCTAGGCCACGTATCTCTTAAACCTACTTTTTCTTTATGGCACATGTATCTGGAGTTGCGCTGTGCAACAGCCCAAAGCATAGTACTTGTCACTTCCTGAACAGCTAACACCCTTTACTGGTTAACAACGCTCCATCATATTTTCCTTGAACAGATACAACCATATACCCAATGGCTGATGAATGATTCAAAAAGTAAATGTCTTTGCTCTGCACTTTATAAAGCAAATGTCAGGTGGCTTTCACTGCCGTATGATGCCTACATCATCAGTACACAAATCCAACTGCATGTCTCCTCCAGTATACCTGTTCCTTCCTAAATACTGAGCCTGTTGGAGGAAGCTGTGCTAAACAGAACTGTAACAAGCATGGTCACAGGTACACCCCAAATAGCCACCTGTTCACTCAAGTCTTGGTGCATTTCCAAGGGAGACGGATTTTATGTTCAACATACAGAGTAAACAGCCCTGTAATGTTCCCCAAAATTCCACATACATTTTTCATACGCAAGAGGAGTATCTAGTATGTATAGGCTTGCTTCCACCCCCTCTACTTCCTACAGTGCAATTTTTAAGGAAAGAATTCTTATCCAGTAAGTATTAGGACACAGAAAAAGCAAAAATTTGTGCTCTGAGGAATTTGGCAAATGAGCAGTAAATATTTACCAGCTGCTAAGATCAGCTGGCTGCTTTGAATTTAATCTAAGTATAATTAAACAAACAAACAATCAAGATATTGGGATTGGCTTTAACAGTGTGGAATAATACCAGCAAACATTCTTCTATTTTAAAGTTATACCAGCATTAATGACAATCAATGTAAATTCTTTCTTTTACTGCTAAACAAGTAGTAGCTTTTGGTTAACTCATAACACCATGATAGCTTCATAAGTCATTACGAGATATTTGTAAGTATTGCCATCTGAGAAGCATTTAATTTTTAAAAAGTTCACTGTCATATCATTAAAATGTTTTGCCAAAGCAAGATTGTCTCCAAAGAAATCATGGTTTTGTTTAAATGAATATCAATTCTTCATCTACCAAACATTTCCTACATGAGAACTGTTGATTTTTGGCTCGCTTGCTTAACATGGACTTTTGCCTAAAGCACTTTATTTATTTATTTAGCAAAAACTATTAAAGTTTTTCTTACTCCTTTTTTTAAAAATTATTTTTAATTTTTAATTAATTATTTAATTATTTGAAATTTCGAGGTCAAATCTCAAAACTGCAAGTCATACACTAGTGGAAGGTACACACAAGGTTTTTGAGCTTTTAACAATGCACAAGTTCTTTTCAAATGTATACAGGAGTTAAATAGATGCTAGTAACACAAAGCAGCAAAAGGTGTCTTAATCCTTCCAACCACTAAATTCTGGTAGAATGCCAGGCTTCCTCTAGACATGAACAGCTTGTAAAACAAACAAAAAAAAGCCCCAATTCTCACCCAATCTAGGTTAGCCTTATAAGAGATATAATCATTATTTTTATGGAAATCTGAGGCTATTGAAATAATAAAGTATCTTTTCACAGCTGTGGAAGACCCGAACTTTTCTAGTACATTTGTTAAGTAAAACAGGTATATATGTATGCCTAGGATTACAACTATAAAATATTACAGTACAGAACAAGAAATGGGACTTAAATTCCACAGCAGCTAAATTCCCAGTGCAATAACCCACAACATCTACAAGCCCACAGTACTGAACTACTGAGGTTTGTCCTCCACAAAGTTCAGGAAAACAGCTTTTTAACATGGAAAATTCTGAACCAGCATGATTTTCTAGCATTTAGCTTGCACTTTGTTTCTTATTTGTTTCCTTAGGACTTTTTTGGTGACTCAATGCCTTTACTTATAGGTTTCCTGACTAGAAGTATAAAGCCAAAAAGCCCACTTAAGTATTTTTAAAATCTTCTTCCCAAAAACATATGCAAATTCATTCTCTCCTTCTAATTCCTGCTATTATAATTTTTAAGTCAATTAATTCCATATGTAAGATTGGATGAAGGCTAGAGAAAAGAGAAACATGCTTAAGTCAGTGCCTATAACCATATTCAGTGGCTTTGTTTTAGTGTTTAATTTTAGTCACTTACTGGGTATTCATTTTGTTAAGTCTTCAAGAAAGAGATAATTCAGGGATGAAAGTAGACTAAAAAGCAAGTTTGACAGTGACATAAAGGCCCATCTATTCAGTTAAAAAGGTAAATCTAAGATGTCTTCAACCACTCTACTCAAAGAAAATATATGGGTTAAGAGACTGATGTGTGGAATGTAAGAGGGGCAGTAAGCAGAAATAAAACAGCATGAAGAACAGACTGCACATGATCAGAAAAACTATGATACAGATCAAACAGGATCTTTTTTAACAGACAATTAACCAAATCCTTCTTTTCAGTTTTTAAAGGACAAAACTGAAAACTCTAAAAACATGCAGCTTTCTGTGGGGTAGCATTGTGTCCTAAGAATTCAGAAGTTGTTAATTCAACAGTCAAGATTCATCATACTATAAAGTTGACATTTGGTACTTTTCTTGACCACATGAGCTTCTGAGCTCAGCCAAAAAGAAAGGAGATGCACAGATAACTCATCATTGCACATACAACCTCACACTAGTGGCCCCTAACAGAGGATGGGAGATGGAAGAGATTCAGACATTACCTGTTTGAATCCCAACACTGAGACAGAGAGGAAACAAAACAAAAAAAAATTTGGCTGAGAAAAAGAAAATACAGTGTTGTCTACTGCACGTCTTGCTCAGCATTTCCAGCTGTGGTTAGGGGCTTGGACTATTGCCTTATACTGAATACAGAAAACTATACAGATGTAGCTCTTACAAGCAGTCTGGCAGCTAAAAGTGAGCTAATTAGCTCATGGGTGCAAGTGATTTGGGATCCAATACAGCTTTTAATTGCATTGTATCTCCACCCTCGGAGACACTCAAAAACCATCTGGATATATTCCTGGGCAGCCTGCTCTAGGTAGCCCTGCTTGAGCTGGGGTGGGGGTTGGACCGCATGACCTCCAGAGGTCCTTTCCATCTGTGATCCTGTGATGAGGAAGTCACACTAATGAGAAGGGCCCTGAGCCCACCCTTCTTCAGAGCTTTAAGCAAAGTCCAGCTGAGTGGCTGAGTCCAAACTCAACTATGCTGCTGAGAAGCATCATTGTGAAACAGAAGGGAGGTTCTGGCCTGCCTTTTCCTTGGGAGTTGCTTTCCGGCTGTGGCTGTACCACTGGCTCACCTCAGTGCTGCACTGTACAGGCTGTGACTGCGTCGGTGTCTGCTCTTCCACCACCCTGGTCTTCACTCTGGCCCAGATTTGCTGGCTCAAAAGTGCCCCAACTCACTGTGGGCTTTCTGGGAAATCACTGGTCAGACTGCCCCTGATTGCTGTCTCCAGACCTAATCCCAGCCCTGACTCACCGCTCAGGACCCTGTCTCCTTGTTGGGATGGTCACTCGCCTTATTACAATGCAGGGTTCCCAACCAACCCCCACTGGTGGAGCAGTCACATCTTTCTGCCCTCCAACAACACCAACATAAAGATAAATTCATTTAGTCGTACAAAAAAAAAATGAAGAAAATTCAGTGGTACACTGGTACGAAATGTCAAAAGTCCAGGACTCAAGAGGGCAAACAAGCCAGTATTTCTATTATTTACACTAAAACAATTTGAGATAGGTACAACCATATCTGCAAATACAGCAGGAATTCCCAGTGCGTGGTAATATGTAATAAGCATAATACAAGTTACAATATAATAAAATCTAAACACACAGAGGATAAAAGAACGCTAGATTTATCTGGTAATACTAACAAGGAATGCAAGATAATAGCAAATGCTATATTTAAATAAATACTATATTTGGAGTCTGAAAGAGTCTAAAATACTCCAAAGACTATAAACACATTATAGCCAAAGTATAAAACTGGCATTTCTTAGCTAGGGATATGGGTAGGTATAGTCAGCCAACATCACAGTAAGTAGCAGGGGAGTAGAAAAAATATCTGGTTAACACATCAGGACAACCTCCTATTTTAACAAAAGGCTCCCTTTGATCCTTAGTGAATCTGAACAAAAAAAAAAAGCAAGCATTTCTTTCATTAGAGAAATCAAAAAAGGGAAGACTTGTTCTGAAGTTCTTCCAGAGTAAACTCCAGTTCTCAGGAAATTTAATTCCTTGGGAAAACATATCAAGTTCACTCTGATGGAACTTGTAGAGAGAAAAGGAAAAAGAGATATTTCTACAAGCTTCAAAAAGAAAGTGTTTCTTTTTACCTGCACTGTCCTGAGATGTGCTCAAAACAAAGCAACCATAAGGAAAATTATAGCACTATTGAGCTTCAGACCAGCCTTTTTTTAATGCAATGTAAATTAAACTGAAAAGCTAATTAGGAAAAATGGCGAGCTCTTACTTTCATTAGAGATAGCTTTTGTTTCATTTTCTAAGAGCCTGGAAAATTTGTCCACTGGCAAATTTCTAAGGGGCAACATGTTTTGTGAGTTTTTTTCCCTCATAACCTGCTGTAGGCACGCACTCTTTATGCCTTCCAGAAGCAACACCTAGGAAAGGATTATTCTGGTCCTGTCCCAAACATCATTTACAACTTTCACATGAATTCGATTTCACATGTTGTATTTTAAAGGTAGGTGTTTAAAATTGGGCATTTAAACACATGGTTGAGCTTCTGAGCAACAAGACAAGCAGGTTTCAGAGCTGCTTATAAATGTCCATGCAAAGCCAATCTTGAAAGGGAAGGGGAGGGCTCTGTTTAGAAGGAGAGCTGACATTTCAGTTGACCAGAAGATGACACATAAAAAGTGACTCTTTCTTGGCCTGCATCTGTAATTGAATTTGCCTGATGACTAGGGCTCTGGGCCGAACCCCCTGCCATCCCCTGCTGGCCCATAAGTAGCTGTCTTCAAATTCTTCTCATATCAAGAGTGTATTTCAGTAAAGGGGGAACCATTGTTTTTTGTGGCTGTACATGCCATTTCTTGGTTTTGGCAGAATTTCTCTGAACTCATCAAAACTCCAAACCAGATTTTCCTGACTCAAGAAAAACAGTGAGAATGAGAGAAAACTACTTCCCCTGCAGCTGTTCCAGGCATTTTTCAGTAGACCTTTAGTAAAAGATCTCCGTGACACATTTTCAGTGGTGCATCACCTCCTGACATTTGACTAGACACACTGCGAAATCCTTTACTGGTGAAGGAAGGAGGAATGCATGATGAGGAATGCAGGAACAATTACGATACCAAGGTCCGGAAACAGACACATTTAAAAAAAAACCCTGTAAATATCTTCCAATCTCAAAGATATTTTTGTAATTCACTTTTGAAAACCTGAAGTGTCTTACAGCTGATATGCAGTAGACATCTGCAATGCATATGAAAGAGATTCAACACCTTTATTTTTACTAAATAATCAGACTAGTTCTTCCCTTTGTGGGGAAGCCTCCTTCCTAATTCAATTCAAACAGGACTGCATTGGGGAAAACAAGACAAGCAGAACTTCGTAGAGTGCCAGTCACAAGCTAAATACCACCTGCTTAGATGACAAAGTAAGAAGCTACTTACAAGACTTGAGGCTCTAGAGCTTGGGCCACCTCAAGTGATATCTCAATCAAGAAGCAAAACACTAAAAACAAACAAACAAACACATAAACATCATCATTAGCAGATAGCTAAAATCCACCTCCCAGTCTCAGTACTAGTGGGGCTTATGCCAGAACTAAGAAAGTCTGGAAATGGAAACTCCTGCCAGACATGCAGGTTCTATCACTTCACCTGTAAACAGCCTCGTAGAAAAAGAAACAGCAAACCCCCCAGCTAGAGACCAAACAGGAATGTGTAGATGGCCATTTTGAAGTCAAAACAGTTTGGTTAGTTTCTGGGTTTGTTGGGTGGGGATTTGGGGTCTTTTTTGTTTGGTTGGGGTTTTTTTGGGGGGAGGGGGGTTGTTTTGTTGTTTGGGGGGTTTTTTAAATCACTAAACATCAATGTATGTGTTGGTCAAAACTACTGATTCAATCTTCTTAAGAAATTAAACAGGTATCATTGCATTTCCTGTTCATGGATCCAAATTCATAGATGATTCTGAACTACAAATATCCCAGAGACAAGGAGCCTCCCTGAAAAAAACAAAACAAAACAAAAACCAGATCTAGTATAGTCTAGAACTGGCAGTGTGCTACAGTGTGGAAATCAAAACATTCTGCTAACCTCAGGTTTTCTAAACATGAATGTTCCAGCTGCCACATGCTCTCAAGTCTGATCTGTGTCTGTAAGGGGTATCTTTAATATCACTGAAAAATAAAGATTGCCATTTCCCAGCTGAACGGACTGGAAGACTTTTAAAGTTTCTGGACAGAATAGTGATAAATTTTAAAAGGCCAAACTATCACATCTCTTACCAGCCATTTCAATTTACTAACAAACATGCAAGTAAAACCCATTCCATCACTTGCAATAACATGAGTCATTCCTACACAACACCTCTAAGCAATATTACTCCATAAAATTCATGACAATAGAAAATTTTCAAATGACAGATAACCTTACATATTCCATAAAATATACATTATATGAAATTCACTCATGTTTAGGTTTGATCACACTGACGATAATGAAGAATAAATATGGCTCTTAGTTTTTAAAATAAAGTGACTTCCCAAAATGCTACCCATCCAAGAGATTTTTTTTCCTGCACCTCTCTTGGTTAGTCTGCTAAAGAAAAACCACTTCCTCTAGACTTACTGTTTCAATTTACACAGTTATCCCAGATTCCCCAAGATGATGCTGCTAGATGCTGGAAAAGAAAAACTGTGCTGAATTAAAAGTTTTGGCAGAGAAAACTTCTCTGGCTTTTTGGCAAAATGATACTAAAGAGTACAGAGTTTAATAAGAAGGAATGGCTCTTCTGAAACCTGATTAGAATCTATGTATGATTTATAAATTAGATGTAGAACATGCACTACCTCTAAATAATACTTAACATGCCTGCATTTAAAATTTACTGTTAAATGGTTAATGAAGAAGACTGGCTCTATCTTCAGCTTGGTAAATCTGTGATATTTTCCAATTGTCACAATCTAGTAGAAAGCATTTATTCAACTCGAAGCAGTGCTAATAAGCAATATTTACTGCCATTTTCTGACAAGAAGTGATACCAGCTGTCACCTGTATAATGTAAATAGATGCATGCAACTTAGAGACACAGGGACAGAAAAGGAAAGGAGTCTACATTTTTATAATTAATATTGTTGGGCATTTTAAAATATTTCTTTATTAAAAAATAACTGTTCCTTGCCTTCTGTTTCACATAGTTAAATATGTTCTCTGGGATGGTCTTTAATTTTTAAACATTGGCAAAAATCTAAGAATTCTGACAAAAAACATTCAGTCAAAGAATGACTTTTCACTGCCACCTTCTCAGCTCATAGAGCTTCCTGTCTGCAACCTTTCTCTCTTTCCATAATTTCACAAAATCCACTTAACTACAGATTCCTTCATGGGATAATTAGACTTTAAAACCTTAAGCCAGATGCATCTTCTATGTTTTATTATTTCACATATATACAGAGAGCAGCAGTGACCTTCAGGGTTGAATGCATGAGGAATGTGCAGCCTCTAAAGTATCTTACAAATATACTAGCACTAATATCTCAGGCACACATAACATGCATATGCAGATTGCTAATAAAAGGAAAATCTACCTTTGAGATTGAGTAATGAAAAATTTCAAAGTATCTTATATTGTCTGATCTTCTAGCTTACAATTTGTCAGTAGAACAACATATTAAAGAATTCCCATTAGATAAATAGAGCAATAAACCAACAAATTGTTTTATATCAAAGCCAGGTCATTATTTTATTAGTACTCAGGATTAAAAAGAGAGAAATCTTACATGATCACTTAATACACCTACAGATATGTATTAGCTTTCCTGGTCCTTGAGCATAACAATACACCTACCTGCAAGAGATTAAAAATTACTGTCAAAACATTTGATATGTCACAGTATCACACAGTGCTTAAATGGGTTTTCCTCCAGAAGTATTTCCTGCGCATATTGCAGTTGCTTGTCATGAAGTATCAACTTTTCCAAAGCTTCCCTCAAAATTTGTCATTACTTTCTCTACCTAAAGTCCCTTAGGCATAAAATAAAATTGCATTTCATTTACATTTTTAAACCGAAATTCATAGAACACAAGTATCACATTCTTCTTAATCATCAACATTTTTCTATAATTATGTGGAAAAATATTCACAATATTTGTCACCACTTTTAACAAAAAACATGTAAAAGCATTAAAACAAAGTGGTTAAGAATGAAACTGAATATTACCCATGCTGCTGAGGTGTGGTTTGCTAATAATTACTGATTCTTTTTAAAGAGTGTGATCTATAGCAGCATTTTAATTTACATTTAAAATATAAATTCATGCATGTTACTATATTAGAACATAGAAATAAATAGAGATAACATACGAAAAGCCTCTTGCCTAGAGACTGACCTTTTCAAGCTTATTCCAGTACTTTACTTGCTCCTAGTTATTGTTCAATATTCCTGTCCCAAGAACACATTAATAATAATAAAAGAAGCCTAACAGCTATGATAGCTGATTTAGAGGTTCAAATTCTTTACTGCAGCAATGAGATGGTTTTTAAAAAGGCAAAATGCCAGTCATGAGATTCTACCAGACTATTGGTAAACTACTGACAGCAGCACTACAGCAAATCAATCAACAATGCAAAAAGCTGACAAAGAAAGAAGAAAATAAAGGCTTGAACAACTTTGCAGTTTACAGGCTTTTGTTGACAAATTGTGCTGCCTAATGGCATTTTATCTTGTATTACAGGAAAATTCCAGATTTTGGTGCTAGAACAGGTCAACAAAATCCAAATAAACTTCAAATTTCAGACTACATACAAAAAAACAAACTATGAAGAAGGCATAAAGATGGCATGTTTCAAAACAGAAATAACTATCAAAAGGGGCTTTTGAAACAAAAGAACTTTGGTAATATTTTTTTCCATATTTTTTCAGATTGCTATTTTTAACTAAATTATTTGCATTAAACTTGAAATCTAGCTGGGAGTTAGAATTTTCTCAGTTGACTAATTGACTTTGCCTCACACGCATAAAAACTCACTAGATTAAATTACAAGCAATCAGTGGTATTTTTCATTTGAAACAGCCTTCAGTGAGCCTCATTTATAAACAAACAAGACATAGCATTATTAATTTATTAATGGACTCAGTGTAGTATATAATGGCATCATTAATACCAAAGTCACTTCTGTTCATGTAAATAATCAGAATTCCAGGAGGGGGAAAATTACCATGACAAATGTTTGGGAGAAAATATGGAAACCGTAAGTATGCAAAACAATTTTTTAAAATGCCTGTTGAGGCCAGTGGCCAACCAGCTCCTGATGAGAAATGGCTGCACGTGGCTGTCAAAAGGAAACAGTGGAATCAGCCTGCACCTCTGAACTGCCCCCATATCACACCAGGACAAACCAACTCTCTAAAACACTGACAATAATTAGCTTTAGAAAATGTCAGTACTAATTACAGTTGCTTATTTTCGTCAGGACGCTTGGGACTGTGCCCCATGGGTGAAGGTCACCCTTGGCTCCCCATCTCTTGGGACCCACCAGCTCTTGCTGCTTCATGATAATTTTAACTGAAACAGACAAGAACATCAAAGTGAAAGACGGGTGGTGGAGTACTGAAAGAATGGATTTATGTTCACAGAATAAACAGAATTTCCAGCTACATCTGCCTATTCACACATTTAAATACTTCAGCTTTAGGATGCAGTTTTTTGAACTGTATTGCCAGATTTTATTCCTTACTTGCAGCACACCATTTTATAAGATTCTACAGAAACTTCACAAATCTTTTGAGTCCACATCAACACTGTCTTTAGCACCTTCATTTTAATTCATGTGCTTTTTCAATACCTATTCACCAGTGGCTTTAGGAGAGCGCTTGACAGCCCGAGCCACGCTTCTCTTGGGCAGACATAAAACAAAAACCCAGAGTTTTTTTTAAGACCTTGCAGACTTTTTCTGTGGCAAAAAAGAACAAGCAGAGGTGTGCAAATTAAAGCAATAATTTACTAAAAAAACCCAAAAATCTAGTCAACCCAACAGCTTTCTAAGTCGTATCTTGTCTCCTGGCTTGATGGGGTCCATGCCACGGGCACCAAGTCACAGACAACCATCAGATAATGTTCAGGGCAGGGAGAGAGTGAGCAATATAGGAGCTAGAAGAGGCTGCAATTAGGTGGTGAAAGAAAATGTAAGAGCCATGAAAAGGAAAAGCAGTTAAGCACTGAAGGGCTAACACCACAGGTAAATAGGAGAAGCTGTCCACATTGCAACAGCTTGATAAATTAAGCATTTTCAGCTGTTAAAAGTCAATTGACAGCTCAGCCACATCCACTATCTTTGGTGCATTTAGAAAGGAGAATGCTTCCTCTCCATCTTTCCCAGGCACATTCCCACTTTTACAGGCAATTTCAGACCCCAGAAACTATTAATGTCTCTGTGCATAAACGTAGCAAATGTTTGATGTCACATTTCAGGTTCCTATTTATTCCAAGAACTGGGAAGAAGGCTGTATGCACTTATCTCCATTACTGAGGGCACACATTAGGTCTTTCCCAAAAAGCACAGGTTGCTTTCCTGCGTTAAACCAATTCTGCAAACTTTGTATGAACCCGCAGACATGCTCATGTATGAACTCACAGACCACTATCTGCTTTCCCAAAAGAAAAAAAGAAAAAAAGGCAAATTAAGAAAAATTGATCAAGGCAGCTGGGAATATATTTTTTTTCACCCTGAAAGAAGGATAGGAGCAGAGGAAGGAGAAATACCACTATTTTTAAAAAGTCGTTCTAAATTGATTTAGCCCAGAAAGATCAAACTTACTTTCATACATTGGATTACTGTGAGGGTTTGTCTCTCTGATTAGCACTGGGATACTAAAAGAATTGATTAACATTTCTTCCTGTATAAATTATAACAGCAATTGATTCTTCTCTACTATCTGCAACTGATCTGAAAGCAGATACAACAGAACCAGTCCAAAGAAGAGGAGAAAGTAGTGTCCCTAAAAAGAAGGGGAAAGTCACTGAACTAAGCTAAAGGTGACTATCGAGGAAACAACCAATTAATGTTTCCTGTGCATATTCATATATCCTTCATATTTTGGAGGAAAACAGGTAAGGAAATGCCAAAATGAAGAGCATGAGCTGTACTTATGTGCCAAAAGAAGGGCTACTCATAGAAAGACATAAACTGAAATCACTCCTAAGTCACTATAAACTGAAAATCATCTGCATACAATATTCTATACATAATTTTTATAGAAATTATGCAATTCACCTCCCTATGATAAATATTACATCTGAAAATGCTATACATTCAATAAAGCAGAAGAAGCACTACATCACAACCAAAAATATTTTGCTTCTTATTTACTGTAGTGAGAACATGCAGCCTATCTGTTAATACCCCAGCAGCCACCGACAGGAAAGAGCTTGAAATGTATCCAGGATGTGTGACAATGTCTGGGATAGGGAAATGTTTCTTGGTTAATTCCATAAGAACAATCCTTGATGTTGGTGGTCTAGGTGGTTGGTGGAATTGCAAAATAAATAATAAATAATAATGGAAGGTCTTTTGGCCCCAAGTCCTCCTTCAAATTTGTTGCTGAATCTGACTTGGAAGTTGAATCAAGTCATTAGGGATGAACAATATTCAGTTAAAGCTTCGGGCATTTCCATTGATGGATATGCCCTAGCTGGGCACTTTTACCTAGTGCTTAATAATTATCATATGTAAAAAATTATTTTCTTCTAATATCTAACCAGATTTGTCTTGTGCTGTTGCTTCTTACTCATTGACTGCACAGTCCTAAGAGAGGTCATATCTACAACCTCCCATTAGATAACTGAAGACACCACTAAGATCACACACAAACCTTCTTTTCTCCAGATTGAATAAACCCAGAGACTTTAGTGCCTCCTCATGTATCATTTCTCCAACACTCATCTTTGGTGACCTCAGACTGGATTCTCTACAGACATCTTTCTTGTGCTAGGAGCCCAAAGTTGCACACGGCAATTAAACTGCAAACTCACAAATGGCAACAAAAGATGTAAAAAAGAAAAAAACAAAAACAAAACAAACATAATTTCTGCCTGCTCTCTGCATCCTTCTTATTACAACGCAAAGTGTGGCTCATTTTCACGACATAGATGCACTGCTGACTTGTATTCAGCCTGTGCAACACAATGCCCTGGTCTTTTTCTACAGAACTGTGTTCCACACAGCCCTTACACAGCCTGTGCTGTTGCACAGAATAACTGTCCAGTACTGTAAAACCACCACAAACTTACAAATGGCTTTCCCCCTGCCTGAAAGAGAAAGCCATCTGCCTCAGGATAAACTGGCATATGAAGGTTAAGAGCTTTGCCACAGGAAGATGGATGGATGCTCTACCCCAGCACTTGAAGTCTTCTTTCACATGTCTGTATCTGTTCATAACTAAACAAGCTAAACCCAGAATCTAAACTCAAGTGTATCTAATCTGCTTTCTATAATTCTGCAGCAAGTTATTCCATTGCAATGCAAAATGCCAACAGAAGCAGATTTATCAGCTTTTGTCACTGTCAAATACTCAAAGCATATTCAGCATTTCAAATTTTAAAACTTTATAAGGAGTGAACACAAACTTTTATCTAACATATGGAGTAAGGAAGTGTAAAAGGCCAAGGCAAAATATTTATAATATGTGTATGCCACAGAGCAGGGTATCAGGATGGGAATTTGAGGATGCAAAAGCCAGCCATATGATTTCTCCCCTATAAAAATGCAACAGATGTGATAATCAGGCTAAGGACAGGAACCTTACAGGCCTTATCCTCACCTCCCTTCGAAGTGCAATACAAAACAGAAGGTATACATATTCTATACATATATTAAGCAAATTACATTTATCTCCCTCAAACATCTGATGTCTGTAAAAAACTGAAAAAAACTAAACTAACACTTGTTACTTCAATTCTGATTCAGTGAGGTATTTTACCTAGCAAGCTATTATCATTTCAAAGTCCTCCCAACTTTTTGAGGCTTTGCTATGATCATAATAGACTGTATTTTAAATATTTCCAGATGATACAGCGTTGCCCAGAGAATACACCAACCTTTTACAATAAACCCTAATGAATCCTACTATTTAAGCAGCATTTTCTTCTTACACAATACTTAACATCAATTGCATCAGTTTGGTGCAGCTTATTATCCTAATAATAATGAGCCGCTCTTTCCCCATGCCAAAAATTAATGAGGTGCCATCCTTTTTTAATAATGGATACACTAAACTGTGCAGTTGTACTGTCCTTAAGGATGACTAAACTATAGACTCTCTGGAAAAGAGTTTAGACCCTGTCAATGTGAATGTACTCTTTAGCTGAGCAAATAGACCAGCCTTATAAATTCTGTTGCCAGCTAGCAGATTGAAAACAATTCAGCAAACCCTTTATAGAGAAAAAATATGATCTGCACAAAATGTTAACGTGAAAGCTTAGCCATGCTTGTAGCATAACATATAAAATTGACAGCTGAATAGTTAGTTATGACTCCCAAGCTTCCAAAACTTACAGTTAAATCCCTATATGTATTTTGCTGTTATACTATAGTTCTCAGTGAATGGCAACTTTTAACTACTCTATATGAAAGAAGCAGTGTTAAGCCCCTCAACAATAAAGCTTTTCAGTATGCATTGAAATTTCTCTTGAGTCTGTCTGAAAAGACAGTAGAAACATGGGAATCGAGAGAGGAAATGCAACCAAAATGTCGTTTGAAATAAAATTAAACTGGCACACAGAATATTTGAGGTTGGAAGGGATGCTGGCAGGTCACCTAGTCCAACCCCCTGCTCAAAGCAGAGCCAACTACAGCATGTTGACCATGGATGTGTCCAGTTGGGTTTTAAATGTCTCCAGAGATGGAGGTGCCATAGGGTCTCTGGGCAGACCGATATGGAAGTCTTTGATCACTCTCACAGTAGTAAAATTTCTTATGTTTAAATTGAATATCCTGTATTTAAATTTGCGCCCATTGCCCCTCGTCCTGTCACTGGGCACCACTGAGATGAGCCTATCTCAGTTTTTTTTTTACCCCTGCCCCAACACATGGGGTAGGAGGGAATCAGAGGATCTGGAAATAATAGTCACTGGTTGTGAAATATAACTTACCTATCTGCATTAGACTTACACAAAGTATGGACAACATCCAGACAAAGGCCTTCCTCCGCATACTTGTGTTTTTAGAAACCATTTCTCAACAGCCAGGAAAATATACTGTATATGTATGTATAAAAATAATCTATATTATATACACCATAGAATATAAACTGAAAGCTTGCGGGTTTCCTAGGTAAGATGAAAGGTGCCATGTGTATGACAGAAATAGGCAGTATTCATTTACAGAATTTCACTCTTTTCAGTAACTAAAAAGGATGTTTCAATAATTAAAAAGATAGTTTAAGTAAAACTAACTTTCATATTTTATTGAAAATCTCTTTTGATTCTACACTCTAGAAAACATGTCAGCTTCCTTTTGACTCTTATTCTTTGTGTCTATCCAGTAATGTTCTTATTTACATTTTCCAGTAAAAAAATAGATTATCTTATCTTGAGAATATATAATTACTAAAAATTACTATTTTTCACCAATAAAAGTACTCCAATTACAACATTGAACTAAGCATTTTTCCAATGTTTTAGATTTCAGTGAGGTTTTTTGTTTGTTTTTCAGGAGGTTGTTTGGTTGGTTGAAGGGAGCTGTTTTGGTTTTTAGATAGACACTCTATTCCTAAAGTAATGTTCTTCCTTTATCCTGTCATAGTATCTGTATCAGTGAAAAAAGCATGGCAAAAATAGTCCAGCACATTTTGTGTTAAGGTTTGATATCCTGTACACAATTTCCTGTATTTTAAAATACATTAGGATTTTACAGAAAGAAGGAAGTTATATAAAATAAAGGAAAAGACATTTTGGTTTTGCACAAGAGCTCTACACTCCTGACAGATGCAGCTTTCCTTGTGCCATGACATTTGTTCATGAACCTGTAGAGACTGAGGAGCCACGGAACTGTTCTGGTTAATACATATGTTATAACTACATCCAAGGAGAAAGAGGACTGCACCCATAAATGAAGAGAGAGTAGTGTGATAATTCACATTGCATTTAGAAGAAAGAGGACTGTACTAATACTCTGAAATAACACTGCATAGAAACTTAAACTACATTGATTTCTTCAAGAAATTCCTGAAAATTTGCAGGAATGTGGTTAGCAATGCAGTTAGCTGGCTCTGTTTGATACAATTTTTTTTTTTTCAGTTCAGTGTTAAAAAAATGAAATTCCTTTAATAAAATCCTCCAGAGGTCAGCTTTGCTAAGAAGTGCAACTGTCAGGCTTTTCATCTTTGCTTAGTAATTGTGCACTTGATGCAACTGTAAAATGTATCCGTTGCTGCAAGCTGTTCTTTTCAGCGAAGCAAAAGAAAAAATTTTCCAACTATTTGCAACCTACAGATCATTAAAAACAATCCCATACACACAGCCACCAGAAGCATCTAGAGTTACAGTGTTTTCCCGATTCCTTTCCGCAAGCTTCAATTACTCTTGTTAACTTCAGAGTACAAAGACATTCTACACACAAATTTTAGGTTACATAATAATGCTTTGGAAGAGCCTGCATACATTTCTTTAAAGTCTTCCAAGTCTTTAAAATTTTACTGACACACTTTTAACACCAAAAGTATCAAGTATTTCTATACTCATTACACTTCCCATACATTCATTGCATCCTGTACAGGCTAAAGCAGTTTCTAAAAAGAAAAAAAAAAAAGAAAAAAGTAGGAAAAAAAAGAAATCTGTGAGGGCCACCTGAAGGTACAGGAAATCAATAAAAAGTAACTGTCTGGCTTCAGACAGTTTTCAGATGGGAGAAAATGCAAACCTGTACTTCATAATAAAATATAACTACAAAGCTCTTAACACAGAACAAAAAGTCAAAATACCTGTTTCCTCACAAACACTGGGGTTCACGAACTCTGTGGGCCTCAAATATCAGGCAGAGCCACAAGACTTCTTTAAAAGCCGAAACAGGTAAAAAATGTCCAGGTTCAGATAGGACTACAAAATATTTTGGAGTTGAGCAATGTTGTCAAATCATAAGGGAAGAATTGGAACAAACTAACTTAGATTCCAGCTGAATAAAAATCTTCCAGTCTTCTTGACAAGTCTTTCAGGAAAAAAAGGACAAATAATGAGCACTTCAACAACAGTCTCTACTCACTGCCACTGCTGGATCTCAGCAGCATCATCTGTTTTCACACAACGTGCAAGAGACTTCCAGATCCCTGTTTTTAAGAAATGGCCCAAACTCATTTACTTCAACCATCTGAAAGTCTCAAAAGTCTCAAATTGTTTTTCAGAAGTATTCCGGTTTGAAATCTGCCATCTTCTACCAGCCTTTGTTATATCATGCTCCCTGTTTAAAATAAAACTAGATGATGACACTTTACATGCCCAAGGATTTCTCTGCTTTCTTGGCCTCTGCAGGACACACTCTCTCTCTTCTACCCAAAGACCACCAAGCAACCTTCATCCTCTCAGCTGCACATGCCATTGCTTTTCCCCCATCATACTGAGGAGGGTCCAAAATCCCCATCCCTCATTTCCCCCTCCATCCACTTCATACTAAGTTCATCCAGTCTTCCATCTCATCTGTCATGCCAGAATCCCGGACCCTTTTTTCATTCCCTGTGTGGGCTTTATGCACACCTGAATCATCTCCCCACACTGCCAAATCATTCTTTCCTTGCACACTGAGAAGCAAATCACTTTGTGAGTTAACACTTTAGAACCAAAAGGGGAATGGTGAGGCTTTTAACCTGGCAGGTAGCCATTCATTCAAGGTAATCACTGACTCGTTTATTTTCTATAGCCATAAAGAGACAATAAAGTTGATAGTGCAACTATTCCTCTGCTCTTCCAGTCATCATCAAAGTGACTAAAATTCCACCCAGAGATGCCTGAAAGAACTCTTAAAATTGCCAGATTGATCAGTGCTTCTAGAGTTACTGTACCAGAGACTTGCACAGAAATGCCATTCAAAGCAAATGAGCACATCAATCAGCCAAAAAAGGAAAAAGACAAATGTCAAAATATTTCTGGCCTACATTGCTGTCAATTCAAGTCTAGATATAAAATAAAGGTAACATGCAAAACTTGCATTCTAATAGTCATTGTTCAATAATTCTCTACAATTTTAAATCACATTTAATAATCATGTGTGAATATGGGCAGTATCATAGAAAAAGTATCAAATAAATGTGAGTTAAAATTACACAACTGAACAATCAGTAATAACATCTTATTTAAATTTAAATAGGCAGTTCTAAAAAAGACTAGGGGAGAAAAATATCTAAAGCAACAATGGGAAAATTAACTAACAAAATATACACATTTAAAGTTTCTTGCTCTCACCTTTATTGTAGTTAGTATATTAATCAAACTACAGCTGCAAAATAAGATTCAATTATGAAAAACTCTGCCTCAAAGAACTGATGACTCAATTATCAGGGTAGCATTTGAGGAAGTTAAATATAAAATATAAAATAGATAAATAAATAAAAGCCTCCGCTCCCACCTTCCTTCTCTTCTCCTGAAGAGAAAACCATTCTGAAGATATCCATCTGTGAACTATGTGAAATCTATCAAATTGCTGGAAAAAGGAAGGATAAAAAAATGAAAAGCACTGCAAGTTTCTTCTGCTGATTTTTTCTAAGCATCTGCTATTGGCCTCTCCTGGAGATGGGATACAGCATAAACCTCACAGCTATTCTGACCCCCTAGTACAGACATTCTCATGTCACACTAGGGTGAAAAGAGTTTGCTTTCCCTGAGCCAAGTTCCTTGACTGAGAAGAGGAAAGAGAAAGGTAACAGTACACCAAAGAAAATTTGTTTGTAGCTGCCATTCTCTGCAGATCATGGCTTGCACCCAGCTGTCCTTAGAAGCTCCCTGCAAAAGCTGACACCTGTGCTACCAGGGTAGTCCTATTATCTGCTCACACTCCAAGTTATGGAAAAAACGGTGGATGTAGCCACAGGGAACCTTGGAACCTAAGCTACCCTGTTATCCCTCAGCAACTTCAGCACCAGCAACACCCAGAGGCCTGACAGAGCTCCATACCATGCTGGCAATCCAAACACAGAGGGTAGGAGAGTGACAGGATTCACATCCCTGTCTGGTCTAGTTCCCACCTTCTTTCCCAAAACTCCACGTCTCAGTTTAACAAGATTACAGCTTTGACATTAGGCAGCTTCAAGCTAAAAGTGTGGAAAAGGAAAAGAACAGCTCTTGATTAACAAAATCCGAATAAACAACAAATGGTGCAACCAAAACTTTCAAAAGAAACAAAACAAAGTCCCAGTTCCCCAGGTGGCGGGAGAAAAAAAAAACAGCAACCTCGGGCGGGTTGAGGGAAAGGGCTGAAGGCAAAAACTGTTCCCGGCAGCTCAACAGCTGCTCGCGGCCACTGGCTTCACAGCCAGCAATGAGTCCTTTTTTCCACAGGCAGTCTCAGGTCAGGCAGCTCTGATAATGCAGCCTCACGCCTCCAGGGCAGAATACCTCCCTCCAAGATGGATGTCTCTCTCAGTCCTCCTCCACGAGGTGTCG
>VZRE01004792.1:0-64689 GCA_013396775.1 Cephalopterus ornatus | reverse complement strand
GAGGCGGTGGCGGGCCCTCGCAGGCGCCTGCGTGCGGGTCGCGGTGGGGTGTAGGGGAAAACTTTCCAACTTGATTGTGCGGTGTTGCTAAGAGCTCTTCCCTGCCTGCCCCGCACAGTCCCCAGGCTTGCCAGGCAGTGTAGCAGCCGACCTGGCTGAATACTAAACCCAGCATTTTTCCCCCAAAAATTTTTATTATTATTCTTTTCTTTGTTCCCTAATTCTAAACACTAGTTCCAGCACCGGAGGTTCAGAATGTCTCGACAGTAAACCATCTATTTGTACAGCAACTCTCAGTTAAACTGCTGAGAAAGTAATTTTTTATTAAAAATATGAACCCCAAACAGCAGATGGAAGCTCAGCAAGAACCAAAGGAGCTCCGACCCTCTTGCCATGGGGCAGAAACAGGTCCCTGCTCAGAGAGGTAGAAGAATCCCCTCCCGGCATCCCTCGCCCTCCCAGGTGTCCTTACAGAACAGGTTTTCATCCCTGGATCTCAAGGGTCAGGCAGATGACAGTGTAAAAGAAAGTCTGTGTGAGGGGTCTCCCTGATCAACCAGACGGATCACAAATACAGAAGGGTAGTTGTAGTGGGTGACTCACTTCTGAGGGGGCCTAAGGGTCCTGTGTGCTGACCAGACCCATCCCACAGGGAAGTCTGCTGCCTCCCTGGGGCCCGGGTATGGGATAGTACCAGGAGACTCGCTGGACAAATTTGTCCCACTGATTACTATCCACTGCTGGTTGTCCAGGTTGGCAGTGATGAGGTTGGTGAGAGAAGTACCAGGGTAATCAAAAGGACTTCAAGGTACTGGGTCACCTGGTTGAAGAGACAGGAGTACAGGTGGTGTTCTTGATTTCTTTGGTAGCAGGGATCAATATCGAAAGGAACAGGAAATCCCATGTGATCAACAAGTGGCTTAAAGATGGGTGCCATCAATGGAATTTTGGTTTTTTGATCATGGGTGGTTTATACAGCACCACACCTGCTGGAGACAGATGGGCTTCAGGGCAAAAGGACCATGAGTTGACAGGACTGATTGAGAGGGCTTGATGAGGGAAAGGCGTGAGACGAGGCTCACAAGAGATGAGATTGGGAGTGGCATGGCAGAGTTAGGGGCGAAACTGGCAGCCTAGCTGAAGTGCATCTACACCAATGCACACAGTATGGTTAACAAACAGGAGGAGCTGGGGGTCGTCATGTAGCAGGAAAGCTCTGACGTAGCTGCCATCACAGAAGTGTGGTGGGATGATTTGCATGACTGGAATGCTGCAGTGGATGGTTATAAGCTCTTCAGAAGGGACAGGCAAGGAAGGAGAGGTGGTGGAGTGGCTAGGGAGTCTTTTGACTGTATAGAGCTCAAGGATAGTGACAGTAAGGTTGAGTGAGAATCACAGGAAAGGCTAGTAAGCTGGAAATCATGGTAGGAGTCTGTTATAGACGACCCAACCAGGATGAAGAGGCAGATGGAGTATCCTGTAAGTGGCTGCCTGACGTTTCACAATCACCAGCTCTTGTTCTTGTGGGAGACTTTAACCCGCCAGATGTCTGCTGGAAACTCAACACACTGGAGAGGAGGCACTGTAGGAGGTTACAGGAGCACGTGGAAGACAACTTCCTGACACAGCGGATAAGCAAGCCTACCAGGAGTGGGGCCCCGCTAGACCTGCTGTTTACAAGCAGGAAGGACTGGTAGGAGATGTGGTGGTCAGAGACTCTCTTGGGCACAGCAGCCATGAAATGATGGAGTTTTCAATACTTGATGAAGTAAGGAGTGGCATCAACACAACCTCTACCCTGTACTTCTGGAGGGTAAACTTTGGCCTATTCAGGACACTGATTTGGAGAGTCCCTTGGGAAGCAGCCCTTAAAAAAAAGGGGGCCCAGGAAAGCTGCACATACTTTAAGAAAGAAATCTTGAAGACGCAGGAGCAGGCCATCGCTGTGTGCTGAAAGAGAGGTGGCGGGCAAGAAGACTCGCCTGGGTGACCAGGGAGCTTTCACAGGAACTCAGGGAAAAAAAAAAGGGTGTATCACCTGTATCACCTTTGGAAAAAGCGACAGGCAACACACAAAGTCTTTAACGATTTTATTTGGTCATGTAGAGAGAAAGTCAGAGAGTCAAAATCTGTTAGAAGTTAATCTGGCCACTTCTGTAAAGGATAATAAAAAGTGGTTTTATAAATACATTAATAATGGAAGGAGGGCCAAAGAAAACCTCCTTTTCTTAATGGATATGGAGGGAAATATAGTCACCAAAGATGAGAAAAAGGCTGAGGTATCTACACTTTCTTTGCCTCAATCTTCAACAGTAAGACTGGTTATCCCTAGGACAGATGGCCCCTTGAGCTGGTAGACAGGGACAGGGAACAGAAGAGATGCCCTATAACCCAGGAGGAAGCAGTTAGTGACCTGCTGGGCCCCCTAGATACTCACAAGTCTATGGAACTGGATGGGATCCATCCTAGGCTGATGAGGGATCTGTCAGAAGAGCTCGCCAAGCCTCTCTCCATCATTTATCATCAGTCTTGGCTCAGTGGGGGGTTCCAAATGCCTGGAGGTTGGCCAATATGACTCCCATCCACAAGAAGGGCCAGAATGAGGATCTGGGAAACTACAGGCTGGTCAGTGTGATCTCAATGCCTGGCAAGGTTATGGAACAGATCATCCTAAGTGTGATCAAATGGCACCTACAGGACAAACGAGGGATCAGACCCAGCCAGCATGGGTTTAGTAAAGGCAGGTCCTGCCTGACCAACCTGATCTCTCTTTATGACCAGGTGACCCGCCTGGTGGATGAGGGAAAGGCTGTGGACTTCATCAAAGCCTTTGACACCATCTCCCATGGCACACTCCTGGAAAAGCTGGCAGCCCACTGCTTGGACAGGAGGTTAAAGTGGGTTAAGAACTGGCTGGATGGCTGGGCCTGGAGAGGTGAATAGTACTGCATCGAGTTGGCATCCAGTCACTAGTGGTGTCCCCCAGGGATCAGTGTTGGGCCCAGTCCTGTTCAATATCTTATTGATGATCTGGATGAAGGGATTGAGTCCACCATTAGCAGATTTGCAGATGACACCAAGTTGGGGGGGAGTGTCGGTCTGTTGGAGTTTAGGAAGGCTCTGCAGGAGGACAGGCTGGATCAATGAACTGAGACCGACAGCATGAGATGCAACAAGACCAAGTGCCGGGTCCTACACTTTGGCCACAACAACCCCATGCAGCACTACAGGCTGGGGGCAGAGTGGCTGGAAAGTGGCCCAGTGGAAAAGTAGCTGGGGTTGCTGGTCAACAACCAGCTGAACGTGAGTCAGCAGTGTGCCCAGGTGGCCAAGAAGACCAAGGGCATCCTGGCCTGTGTCAAGAATAATGTGGCCAGCATGACTAAGGAAGTAATTCTTCCTCTGTACTCAGCACTGGTGAGGCTGCACCTTGAGTACTGTGTCCAGTTCTGGGCCTCTCAATTCAGGAAGGATATTGAGGTGCCAACTAGAGAAGGGCAACTAAGATGGTGAAGAGTCTGAAGCATAAGGCTTATGAGGAGTTGCTGCAGGAGCTGGAGTTGTTTAGCCTGGAGAAGAGGAGGCTCAGGAGAGACCTGATCACCCTCTACAACTACCTCAAAGGACATTGTAGCCAGGTGGGAGTTGGCCTCTTCTCCAGGCAACAAGCAATAGGACAAGAGGACATAGTCTTAAGCTGTGCCAGGGGAGGTTTAGGTTGGACACTAGGAAGAAATTCTTCATGGAAAGGGTGATTAGATATGGGAATGGGCTACCCTGGGAGATTGTGAAGTCACCGTCCCTGGAGGTCTTTAAAGAAAGACTGGAAGTGGCACTTAGTGCCATGGTCTAGTCGACATGGTGATGTTTGGTCATAGGTTGGACTTGATCTCAGAGGTCTTTTCCAACCTAACATTCTGTGATAAACATATTAAACACATTAACATAAACACAGTAAACAGGGTACAGTGCCTGGAGACCTAATCTCACTGTGATCTGTGATGTTTATATGTCAAATAATAGAAGATTATTCTATCTGAAACTATAATCTGAGTATGGAGAGAAGACAGCTGGGAACAGAGCACAATCAATAATGTTTTATTGCTCCTTATTTTTGTGTTCTCTCCTTTATGAGCTAGGTGTATCTTGATTTTTTTTTTCTGCTGGAACAGGTGACACATGCTGATGAAGATGATCGGGCACTCAGACAAATACAAATAAGAGAATAATGTATACACGTGTTCATCTGTGAAATTCAGACTCATATAATTAAGCATTCAATTAAGAAAAAAGAATTTATTCTGTAACAGCTTGACGGTCAAGGAGTTCCTGTGGGAGCTTGTTTTGTTACTCTAGGTCTCAGATTATCAACATTGTGTCAAGAGTTTTGAAAAACCTTCTTTTCAGGTTGTTTTAGCGTCTAGAATGCAATTCTTTAATTTTGTTGCTGTTAATTTTAATTAGTATTTCTGAAAAAGCGAGGGAGCTTTTTTTGCTAGAGGCACAACCTGTATAATTTAGACGCAGTGCCTGTTCAGTTCAGCTAACTGATGTGAGAAGGGGCACTGTTAATTACTAGCTATGCCTTTGCTGTTGTGAGCAGGCAGAATTTTCCAAAGTGGCGCAAGTATGTTGCTTTTTGAGCAGATAGAGCAAAGGAAACCTGTTAATCTGCGATATACACACCTCAGATTCATGTGAATCGTTGTTCTGTAGCTGACACTGCCTTAACAAATCCCTTTGTTCCCAGCTGGTTACGATTCTGCATTTCTGAATCTTGTTGCCAACTTTTCTGCCCCAGACTGTGACCCACTTGTTTGTCAGTTTCATGCACCTCTGTCTTGTCCTTCACTTTGAATCCAGGGTTGTTCTTTTTGCATGCTTGTGGATCAAAAGCAACAGTCTGTTTTGTTTGAGCTTTACTTTAATCTAAATGTTAAGTAATAATTTTATTATTGTTTTAACATCTGTTTGTTATGCATAGTTCTTTAGTGTCTACAGGGGGAACAAGCAACAAATCTAAATACTTTATTTCCTTTGAATAGCTTCGGGGATAAAGTTAGGTGTTAGACTACAACCACAGGATGATTTATACCTCCCTACTTTAGCCTGGAGTGAATTAGCATTTAATCATGTTGTTCTTTTACTTATCTTCCCTAGCATAAAGTGATATGTGCAAAAAACATTCCACAGGGCGATAATCACCCACATTGGGTCTGTAATATTGATTTTATACATGTATAGCCTTGCATGCCACAAGTACATAATATGCACTTTTGCTTCTGAATTTTCTCTTGGGCCAGATTTGGGCTATCTGCACCGGTCATAAGAGGAGCTTTGAAAGTGCGTTGTCTGTAGTAATGAGCTGACCTGGGATAAACTGCAATTCTGACATAAGGCTTCTTCCACTACAGTAATCCCATTGTGGAGTTGTCTCAAAAAAGTATTGCTGGGTGCCTGGTTATATGCACATTGTTTGCTGCTAGAGAAGATTTTACATTTTCTTTTTTTTTAAGGTATAACTTAATATGCCAATATTAGAGTTTACTGATGCAGAAACATGAAGCAGACACAGGGAAATGAGTCATGCCTAGCTGCTACTCTTGGGGAAAAAGACTTTTTAAAAAACTTGTTAGTGGAGATTATTCTATCTTTGTGGTATTTCTCTGAGATAGAGCTTCATATGTATCTTGTTACCTGCAAGATGTGTTTTGATTTATATTGGTTCCTTCTTTAGCTTAAATACTGAAAGTTAGTTCTTTGAATGACAGATTCAGACCATTGCTATCCAAAACATTCTATACTGTGTGGGAGATGCAAGAATAGAATAATCATTTCATTCCTGAATGTTGTAGTCAGCTGAGAACCCTTTGTTTTATGTGGAATGGTAGGATTCCCTTCCTGCTTCTCCATGCCTCATCTTAAGTGTGTTTATAGTGGAATTAATTTGCCAATGTTTGTCTGCACTGAGTTTCATATGCCATTACTGTTGTCTAAAATGAACTCTATGTGTTGTCTGAAGACTTCTTTTTGTTTGTTTATGCTCAGTTATAAGCATTCTTTTTTTTTCGCATGTAATTGCCTTTACTTGGAACCAAATAAGACCATAAGTTATTAAAATATAGCAGGCTGAACTCTCTTTTTTTGCTATATCACATAAAATGTTAAAGTATTTTTACTTGTCTGTTGACAAGGAAGAACAATAGCATCCTTAAGGAGGTTATATGTCAATGTTTATTTGCTGATAATTAGAGAAATGTATACTTGGTATGTTGCTTGTGTATAATGTCTCTTAGCTGTTTATATTAAAAAATAAGACCCAGTGTGTTGTTTTAAATATATTACAGATGGGCTTGAAAATGTACAGCAAAAGAAAATCTTTAAGGAGAATAAGACACAACAGAGAGAAGAGCTGTGTGCTGCCAATTCAGTAGACTCTCTAATGGCAGAAATGCCATTTCTTGACACAGATATCGAAGATGAATGTGTTAGTAAGTACACTAAACAGAAGTAATGTGAAAGTATAGACGTGTCATGCACTCAGTTCTTGGTCCTGCCTGTTGGCATGTGTGAAGGGTTGACCTTGGCTAGTCACCAGGTTCCCACCAAGCAGTTCTGTCACTCCCCTTCCCTGCCAGACAGGCGAGACAGAATAAGATGGAAAACGACTCATGGGTTGAGATAAGGCAGTTTCCTAAAGCAAAAGTGAAAGTTTGTGCACACAGAAGCAAAGAGGAAAATAACAAGGTTTATTCTCTACTTCCCATTAGCAAGTGGTGTTCAGCTGCTTCCTGGGAAGCAGGGCTTCAGCACATGTAGTGGTTTCTCAGCAGGCAAATGTTGTCAATATGAAATGCCCTCCTCTTCCTTCTCCTTTCCTTAGCTTTTATATCTGAGCTGATGTTGTATGGTATGGAATTATCCCTTTGGTTAGTTTGGGTCAGCTGGCCTGGCTGCGTCCCCTCCCAGCATCTTGCCCTCTTTTGGGTGGGAGAGGAATGTTGAGACAGAGTGCTGGTGCTGTGCCAGCACTGCTCAGCAGTAGCCAAAACACTGGTGTCTTGTCAGCAGCCTTCTAGCTACCAATGCAAAGCACAGCACTGCAAGGGCTGCTGTGGGGAAATGAACTCCATCTCAGCCACACCCAATACAGCACATACAAGTGGGCTGTGCACATGGAGCAGTCTCCCTGCAAACAGGTTTCAGTCCAGAGCCTCTCTTACTAGTATTCAGTCCTGCAAGTACTTCAGCATATTAAAAATTCACCCTTTTGTTATCCTTTGGAGCAATGAGTCACAGAATGAAGACATTTCATATGTCAATTTACATTACTGTATATGAGCTTCTAAAGTGATGGCTTTTATGAGCTGTCCTTACCAGAATGGGGCTAGAAGTACACCTCTGACTGGACAGGAGATGTCTGCAGCCTGGTCAGCTTATGAGTATATATCAGGCCATGTGGTGGGAGAGGGTCTGTAAAGGCCCTACAGTTGAAGTGTAGACAGTTTGCCGGGCTATTGCAGTGCAGCGTACGTTGACTTAATGAAACAGTAGTTTGGAAGCCATGTGTCTATGTTAGCAGTTTCTAAGCCCTGCTTAGAGATATAGGCTGTTAGTTCAAGTATGGTACTCCACTTATAGGACTATGTTAATTCAGCTTGCAGTAGGATCCCAGTCAGATAGTTCAGAGCATGGGCAGATCTGATGAGTGGGAAGACACGCTCCAGAGGTACAACTCCTGTTGGTGTGATATTAAGAGTGTCTTTGTTTTGATATGTCTATATGCTGAAAGTAAATTTTTTTTCTTCAGTGCATGCAACCTCTGAAATAAATATTAAAAAGAAAAGAAAAAGGACTACGGGAAGGGAAATGGAAGAAGGCATCGAGAGGAAGAAGAAAAAGAATAAACAGTATCAGCCGAATTATTTCATTTCTCTTCCAATTACTAATCCAGAGGTGATATTCTTTGTTATACTAATTTGGTATAACCAGAATTACTTTGTTTATAAGAAGAACAGTATTTGATATTGTGCCAAACCATTTTTTTCAGGCATTTTAAAAGGAACGTTAGCAGCCTATTCAAAGGGTAACTTTAGGTAATGTTTTTGTGAATAAAATTGCTTATCTGGAAAAGACTAGAGGAAAAATATTTATCTTTTTATTCAGTTTGTCAGTCTTACGGATTTCACATAATTTTGACTAAAATTCCCCCTCTGTACTGTTACAGTATTGCTTATTTTGTTGTTCACTTAGAATAAGGAAGAGAGACATTCCTATTTAATTTGGTAAAAAAATCTCTCACAATATTTTTAGCTTTCCTTTTAGATAGGAATCTATATTTAGATCAATTGCTCTTAGTACCGCATTTTAATGCTTAACATTTTCCAGTGAAATTGATCATCTTATTTAAAATTCAAACAACTATTGTTTTAGCGAGATGTTGTTCAAATGGATTCAAGAAGAGCAGAGAGCTCTTTAAGAAAATGTATTTTCTTGCAGTTAGCATGAGCCATCTCATTTAGGCAGTAAATGAGAATGATTTTTTTTATATGCTGCGTGTTATCTCTGGTACGTCTTTGATACCTTTTGTGTCTGAAACAAGGAAAGTAGGTGCATTACGTTTAAAAAGTTGAACCCAGCAGTTAAGTGTCATTTGCAAATTTAGTTGTTTTTTTTTTAATATCAGGAGCTATCTCAGGTGAATTTTGAACTGTCCTACATCTGTAGTTTCTGTTCTTTAAGAAGGTAAAAAAAGATTAAGAGAATATGAAATGAAAATAAACCAAAGTAGGTTTGAAAATTACAGTGCAGTCTTTGATTCTTCAAAACTTACTATGTCAAGAAAAGATTGTAAGGGCTGGGTTTGTAGGATTCAGGCTACACTGATACAAATATTGTGGCATATCCTTTGTGCCATCTTATTCTGAAATATCTTTTCTGTCTGTTTCATGACTTAACAAGTGCAAGAATAATGTAGGGGTTATATAATCTGATAATTGAGAATTCCTGCTCATGATTGTTTTTATGTTTAAGGGCTGATTGGAAAGGTCTGAACTGTGCATGCTTTTTTATATTTCATATATTTTAGCCATGTATCATTTACAGAGGTAGAGAAACAACTCTCTAAATTAAATCTCAGAGCATTTGGAAATTCCAGGACTTTGCTAGAAGGTTTTGTTTATACTTGTCTTAGCGGTAGAGTTGTAAAAAATACATGTTGAAATTTGTATAGGCAACATTAGCCAAAATTTAAACACCTGGTTCCTTGATAGCCAGAGGGAATCTGGCAATTGCTGGTAGTTACTTCAGTTAATAATGGGAGACCTTTATTTTTCTGAAGATTTGATTTTGTCCCAGTGAAGTATTTTAGGCATTAGTACTCTTCCTTCGTGTTCTATGTAGTAATTTAAGCTTTACACAGAGAGACATTTTGTAATAAAGGATATTTCTGAAACATTTAATGAACTGTTCCTCTTGGAAATTGAATGGTTTCCTTGTTTTAATTTTAACTGTTTTGAATCTTCAGAAATAAAAAGTGTTGTTCATTAATTTTGAATTTATATTGAATTTTGCATTATTGCTTGTGGAAAAATAGTTAAATGGATGATGATCATTGTATCTTTTTCTGTTCATTTGTTGGTTTGGGGTTTTTTTAAGTCATGATTTACATGGTGTGTTATCACTTGCAGGTTAGCCTTTCCAGGTGCTCCAGTCTTGATTATAATTATAATTGATCTTTTAAATCTTTAAAGCTCACAGTCTTTATATTTACTTTTTAGTAGTATCCTTGTACTAAGCAAAACTGTGTTATTCTATCACTCTTCAGAATAACATATTTCAAGTAATGGGAGAGGGGACTTTAAAATCAGTATTTGAGGCCTTTTCTTGAGAATTTAAAAAAAAATTCAGGGGGGGAACTGATATAATCTATCTTCAAACATTTATTTTAATTAAGTTAGGAAATCTTAAGTAAAAATAGTCAGCACGATAGCAGTTGAAATGTAGCATAAAACTTTGTAAGGTAACGTAAATAACAGGTTTAATAGCAATTTAAAGTTTTTATTTATGCATTGGTTTCCTAATGGAGTTTACACAGGTGTGAGCCTGCCCATTGGGTTTTTGTGGGTTTTGAGGCTGCTGTGGGTTTTCAACCTGTTGTCCGGTTTTGGACAGAAAAATTGACATCTCAGAGGTACTAATTTCCTCCACTGTTTTGTGCGATTGGTGCTTGCCTAAAAGAGCAAGCCTTGAAAGAACATGCTTGTGTGGAAGACTGTAGTGTGTGTGTGGCAACTGCCTGTTGTAGAACAGCTGTCAAATGAGTCCCTGCATGTTTGTCAGTCAGTCAACCCTTTGTAGATGGAGATGAGCCAGCATGTGTTGCTTCCTGCCTAAGCCGGAACTGAACTATATGAGGGAGCTGCAGGTAGTTTAGGACATGAGCAGGAAGGGACCTGAAAATACTACTGAAGGAAACTATATGGATAAGGGGATGTGGGGTATTGGCTGCTAATCTAAATGCTGAATAACACCGATCTCTTTTAGAGGCAGGATGGTTTTTACTGCTATGAGAACACAATTCCACATCTGTCTTCTGTATTTTTTCCTTTGCCAGCTCACAGGAGCAAATGATATTTAGAAGCAATAGTTGAAAATGGAATAAAAGTGTAATTAATATCATAGTCTATTTAGGTTTTGAATTTTGTTTCTTTTTTTTCTTTACCAAGATAACTGCATTTACTTTAGTTTATAAACTGAAATAATTATTCAGTCAATACATTGTAATTATTGGGCATTCCACTTACCAGTTCTTTGCCTAAATATGGGTTAAATTTCTCCTATATCCTATATCTGAAACAATAAAAGTGATGTTTATCCAGGATAAGGCCATGTCTGACATGTGAAAGAAGACTGTCCTATTATACGATTCATAACAAAATGTTGGTGGAATTTTCTTCGTATGTCTTATATTATCTAAGACACTTGAGGTTTTGTAGATGCCCTATCACCTTTTCTGGCAAGTGGCTTTTATCTTCTCTTCCCTACCCTCCCTAGCATTGGTTCTTTCGAGTTATAATTTAGTTATATTTTTATTACACTGCTAGGTATCTAATGCACATTAGGTAAAACTCCTGCATGGCAAAACTCATTTTAAGAAATTTGGTCAGAAAAATACTGAACACTCCCATTAGATTGTGTTTTTTTTCCAGGAAATTTATGTGTTCCTTACAATTAACAGAGCTACCAAATATCTCAAGGCTTTCTTTTTTTTATTTTTAACCTGAGAGCTACTTGTGCTGATTTTATAGAAGTCAGTATGTACAGTACATTTGTGAAGCATTCACCACCTGATTTCTTATAAATAAACAACAAAAAAATCAAATTGAAGTTTTCTACATGCTTGTTTTAGACTATACGCCAAAATTGATTTGTCTGTAATGTCTGCTTACTGTGCTTTAGGAAATAACTCATTTTGTCAGATGGTCGAGATTATTGAATTTGATTTAATTTTCACTAACATTTTCAAGAATTGTTGCAGAGTTTTGGTATTTTGTTTTTTAAATCACTACAATACAACTAGCATATTGTCAAGCACAGTAAAGATTCTGGATACAATTTATAGAGTATGTATAACCATATAAATAATTTTGAATGAAGAAAATGTAACTCCAATTTTAAAGAGAAAGACTGACAGTGTTAGAACTGAATACATCTTGTATGGAAATTTGTTAAAATATGTTTGAAGAGTATATAAATTATATCAGTCTATTGGGCAGTATAATCAGAATTGCAAGTCAGATATCGCTACAAGGAATTTACTGAATATTCATTTTTTGTATGCGCCTGATCCTGCAAGGATCTCTTTGTTTTTCCAGTCGCTTTTCTGCACATATCAACATACAAGTTTAGCAAAATGGGCAGAGAAATTCCTTGAAGAGGCTTTTTATTGGTCTTACTGGCAGTGTAAAACTGGATAATCTTAATCTCCTTCAGTAATTTATCATATTTACGGAAGGAAACTCCTATTAAGATGTGATGGGCAGTGTCCAGTCCCTCTAGTCATGCCCAGTTGGGGTTCACTCAGGTCAATTAGCACATCTTTGTCAGAGGATAAAACTTTCTTCTGCTAGAATGGTTTTTACATAAACGTTTGCTTTCAGTTTGTCTGTTTTCTTGTTCATTGCCTGATGGGATACAGTAATTATAGTGGCTAACTGTTGTTTCTGTCTTTCTTCCCAGATTACTGTCAGTATTCAGGCTGTCCAAGATGCAATAATACAAAAGGATCAAAGGCTTTCCAAAGCAATGGTTCGCTCTGGCTCGTTGCATGTCACCATGTTAGTGATGCATTTATCCAATGAAGAAGAAATTAGCACGTATGTATTTAGTGTTAAATTAAATATATACCAGTATTTTTTCTGGATGTGTTCATAGAAAGAAGGTTAACTGATGCTTATTTTTTTTCAAAACGCAGCCCTAAATTACAGGGTTCTTGAGCGTTTAATTCACGTTGGTTTTAAAATGCTAATCTTAGCATTAGCCATTTTCATAACTTATGGTATGTCATGAGCTCTGAACAAAGTATGCATTTTTCCCTTGCATTTTTCTTACTGTGTGCTGAACTTGGCATGCACAAATCCCATGTTTGCTAAAGTAATTATTTTAATTGATATAGGGGACACTGAACACACTAACATGGGAATTAAAAATCTGTTAAAGTGCAGATTGCTAATAACAAAGTGAAAATCCAGAACAGAATGTAGGGGCCATTTAGTTGTCAAAGGCATGCTTCTGATAAGTAGGAGTATTCTGACTAAAAACATTTGACACACCTAAAATAATGAGATCAGTATATCAAAATTAGTTATCTTGCTTGTTTTTCATTCTTGTTTCCTTGGATGCTATATCCTTGAGGCCTCTACTCTCCTACCTCTCCTGTGAAGATGCAAAGCTGTCAGCATCCTCATCCTCAGCAGTCTGATCTAAAGGGAGAGAATCAGCCAGGAACAGAGAATAGAAAGGCAAGCAAATGATACTAGATCTGATGGATTCCCTCCCCTCTCCATGTGCCTTTTTTTTCCAGGAGGAAGCACACAAGCTTCCTCCTGCCTAGTTCATTAGCAAACTGTGATAGCACCTGAAAATCAGTAAGAACCACCACCAACTGTTTGTATGAGATTTTATTTTGAAAGGGTTTGAAGTATGAACTTTTTAAAAAGGGAATGCCAAAACATATCTCAAAGGCAAGTATGCCTCCTCACAAGTACTTTTTAGAGTCCAAAACTGTATACCAAAACAAATATTTTCGAACTCTGGATCTTCTGCTACTCTTTGAGCTCCTTCTCAGCTTTCACTGTCTGACTGCCACTGAAGCACTGACTTACAGAGTTCTTCTCTGCCTCTCCCAGCAGAACTCTACAGTCCAGGCACTAAGGACTGTCCTGTAGTCAGCAGCAGCTTCCTCAGAGATTCACCCCTTCCCTGGCCAGATGCCTCCTATAGGTTTCTAGCTCAGCTATCCTCAGGTATTCTAGATTGCATGTTCTTTTATATGGGATTTCTTTTTATTATCATAACTGAGGGTTTTTGTCTAATCTTTTGGGAGAACTCAAAGAGTAAAAAGCTGATTTTTCCTTTCTTTGCTCCACCAATTTTTGATACCAGGTTAATGGAAAGAAACCAAGATCCAGCCTGGCAAAAGAACTTGTGTGTAATGTAGGGGGAAAGTAATCTCTCAAACAAAGTGCAGCTAGTCAACCAGGCATCTCAGAGTTCACAGATCCTTAGGTTTGGATCCATTAAGTTACTTAGATATCTACAGTTTTTCAACTGTGCACAATAGTGCCTCTGTCTATACAGAAATGAAATGTGTTGAATGCTATTTGAAGTCAAAATGCGTGATAAGAATGTGCTAAACATAACATTCAATTCGGCACAAAGCCCTTTGTATGGTATTTTAGTACATACAGCTTTCACCCTGAAAATGGAATATCTGTATTCTAGGCCGCTCTTTCTAAGGGAATCCAGACCTGTAATTCCCATGCAAGCTTCCTAACAATTGACTGTGGTCTAGCCTTCTTGAATACACTTTACATCTCTTTTTTTAAGACTGTATGAAATCAAGAACTTGAGATTTTGAAGCTAGAAAAAAAGCAAGGCAGCAAGAGTCATAACAGCACTCCCTTCAAGCAAAGGAGTTCTAATCCACACTAACTGTATGCAGTCAGGTGCTAGAAATCAGGATGCCTGCCTTCTCAGTAAATATGAGATTATCTTGCCAAGTTTTTCTTGCTTTTTTTCTGTCAAACACTTTGTGAATCTCACCTTTTCTTTACAAGTAAGAGAGCTGAAAGAATTCAGTTTGGCTTTTTTTTGGCAGATTGCTTTTTCTACTAAGTAATCAAAATTAACAACTCAGAAATTTCTAAAAAGAAACTACATGAATTTTAAGTGCTATAATATTTAAATTACAAAAATATAGAAGGAAAACAAGCACTGCTCCTACAATTCCAGTTTGTATTCATTGGTAATATGCTGTTTAATTATTTTTTTTTATTTCCTTTTTCCACTTTGAATCAAAATGCCTGTAACTTTTTGATATCTCTGTAAGTTAGTTGCACTGAGTGTAAACTACTACTTGGCATCGTAAATACTACTACTTGCTATGGAATAACAAGAAAATAACACTGTTGTGTTTTTTGCTGTTGACTTCAGTGGAACTGTTTTTCTTTGTGCATTACTCTTAAAAAGCAATTGTTAGACATTATCAAGTGACTGATAGAATACAAACCCCAAGATAGTTAGAGTGGGATGACAACTATTTTTCCAAATATTTTAGCATTTGCAAGGTAAAAGAAAAGGTAGAACTAAATCTTCAGTGCCACAGTGCTATACTGAAAGCATAGTGCACTGTTTGAATTGGCCTTTCATAGAGCTCATCAGGTGGGCTTGAGCTCGTCAGTGAGTTCAGCAGCCAATCCTAGTGTATGGAAATATAAATCTTTGTTCAGCTAAGGAACAGAGCTTTCCTTGAGTCTTTGTGTACCAGTTCTTATATGTACAAAATCTAGAGATGGGTTTTAGATATGTGTATGATTCACAGCTTGAAAGGCCACTGCAGGCTTTGACTCTGTATTTGAAATATCTGTACTTGTTTTGGAGCAATTTTCAGTTTCTTGTTAAATAAATCTAGACATGATTATGTGTGCAGTAATCTGACAGGCATAACCAGTATTAGATGGTGTTTTTGAAAGGTCTTGAAATATAGCACATAGGGAAGACACAGGAACAGGCTTGTCCAACAGTGATAAAAGGGTAGGTAAGTGACAGAGACTATGCTCAAGGTGAAATATCATTGCCAAGGAACAAGTAATGGCATTGTTGTTTAAAGTGGTTATACAGGAGCTAAAGTGCTTCTAGACTGTAGACTAAAGCCCTGTAAAAAGACCACAGGAGGACTCTTATCAATCAAGGATATTTTTTCATGTAAGCAACCTCAATATCTTTCTTAACCTGGCCTAGGTTTCAATTAATGCATAGTTCTCATCGACAGTCCATCTTGTTAAACACAATGAAAACATGTGTAAAGCAGCTTGTAACTATACAGGCTTAAATAATATAATGTAACCTACTGTAGAAATCATGATTATGGCTTTCATCCATCTAGGACAGAAAAAGTAAAATTACCTCATTTGAGCATTTTAAACCTATTACTGCCATCTAGTGTTTATAAAGTCTGCATTGGTTTAGGGAAAAGATTGAATTCAGTTTTGATGAGTAGAGTTAAAAACAGAGAGCATGTTGAGAGATCTTTTAGAAAATACTAAGAATGTTTATGTGCTTTTTGTTTAGCATTTGACTCGTTTCAAGTTCAGGTCAAAACAGTTACTTCATGTAATTATGTAATTGTACATACACTTGATGTGGCTAATTAAAATTATTATTAAAAGGTTACCAGGCTTGTACCTGTTACTTTAGTTATTGTGGGCATGCCTCAATTCTTACAGAAAGCAAGCATAAATTTAGATAGTACAGTTCTCAATTAGCTGAATTTTAGTTTCCATATAATTTTATCATTATATATGTAGTGTCAGTGGTCACAGGTTTGATCCCCCTATGGGCCATTCTCTTAAGGGTTGGACTTGATGATCCTTGTGAGTCTCTTAGAAAATAAACTGATACTAAAAGAAACTTTGTTACATTTTTTGATATGACGATTAATAGCAATGTTAACATTATAAATGTATTTGACATCGACATTTTCTTTCCTCTTGACAGAGCAGTTGGTGCTCTTTCAGACAGCAAGGTTTTTGTAGAAGATCTCCTGAGAGGAAAAAGAGTGGATTTGTCTTTTCAAGGAATTGATCACTTCAAAAATCAAGTTGGATTTGTGAAGCTGGCAGAGAATACAACTATACTTACGGAAATAGCAGGTACAATTTGTCAGTTTAAGTGCTTTAAAGACTTCTAGATAAAAGAGAATGGAGCACAAAGATAAGTTGGTGCTAATTTAGCCAATAATAATTTTACAATGGTAAAGGCTACGTAATGAATTTCCTAGCATACTTGGCTTAGTTCAAAAGAATATTAAAGAGTTACAGACAGTACTGTTCTCTGATATCTTTTTATTTAGTATATGTAAAAACCATGGTACAGATTTGTAGATGGGATGTAAAAACTCTATGCTACCTTGTTTTGGTCCAATTTTTTTATCTGCTTATGAGTCTATAATTAACAATGCTGTTTACAGATATTTAATAAAAATTCTCAGAAAACAGTATGTTCTGTAATTCATTGGTGTCCTTTAAAACTATCCCAGCAATTTCAACTATTCCTTGGAAAGACCCTTTAAAAAAAGAGTTTTTCAGTATTGATGAATTATCTTTTGTACTCTGAGGAATGTGAGGCCACACCATTTTTTAATAGTGCAATAACCCGTATAGGACATTTTGCAGAGTAGCAAAGACTGCTGCTGTAGCACTACCTCTTTGCAGTCTAGTACAGAGAAAAAATGAAAAAAGTATTTATTAATACAGTGTTTTCTGTTGCAATTCATTAGTTTCATTTCTCCAGTGCCTTTGGGAAACATTTAGTATTTTTTAACTTACATTTTAAGGAAGGTTGAATAGAAGAGTCTGACGTTTTCAGCTTACCAAATTGCTTATGCTGTTATTAGGCAATGCTTTATTATTTTCTGCAGTGCTTGATGGGGGAATATTTCTAATGTTCAATATGGTAGGAACTGAACAGTTCTTACAGTTCCAGAAAGGCTTCAGTGGTCAAATAATCTTATGCTTACTTCTGAGATTGAATCTACTAAGTATTTCTTCAGTTATTGGATTTTATGCTTCCTCATACTTGTCTTTGAGTTTGTGTTTAGATTTCTTTTAAAGGTGACAGAATGGTATCTGTCCGGTTTTATAAACAGTTAGATAATTAATAAACTGTATTCCCTTTCAGTACATCTTATGAGAGTAGATGAATGGTTTCTGTTAGTGACAGTAACCTTTGATTTTGAGAAGTTAATAGGTAAGAACTCCAAAATCAATTAAGTTGGTAAACATGGAGAGGCAAATATTTTTTTATAACTATAGAAAATGAAGGATTTTGTTATGAGTGATTTTCTACACAGATTAGTGAATCAAGTTTTGGTCAGAATTAGACATGCAGAGATGAGATCAGAGGTCGACCTTCATTTTTCAGTTTGACAAGCCTTACTAGTAGACAAATTCATACTGCCGTTGAATTTAGCAAACAAGCAAACTTGTTTTCTTTGTGAAGCATAACTACTGATACTCACTGGTGAGCTTCTATGTATAAGCTTTCTTTGCTTATATTAGAACTACAGCTGTATTTTATTACCTTCTCCTAATACTGATGTTTATTAAAAATGTTTATTTCAGTGCTTACATTTTCCAACATAATGGATAGTTTCTTGGCCTTAGGCCTTCTTAGACCTGTCGTTCGGTGTGTACACTTACACAGTGATGTTTGTTTTATCTGAATTTAGTTCTGAAACAGGGTAGGGAGATGAACTTTACCAGAAGAAAATGGTATAATAAATGAAAATGTTTAATGTGTATGACTTCACTTTTAACATTTCTTGGAGACTGTCATAAATGTAACTTTTGAATTGCTACTGATTTCAGAGTACCTTTTTGTGCCTTCTTGAAATGCTAATACTCCTTCTCTAAAAGTAACCTATAATTCATGAAAGTAAATTCAGGTTTTGTATTGATGCTTGTGCCAGAAAAAAGGTAATTTAGCTCTGTAATTATGTAACACTGAACACTATAGAAGGATATTTCAATTATGTATGAAATCGGGGAAAGGCCAGATACGACTAAGGAAAAAATTAATACATTAAGTAGCTTCTGTGTATGTCTTTATTATATTAAATTTCAAAGAATTTTATGTAAAAATAATGATCAAAATAGGTAATTTATTATTACAGACATGTCCTTCAGAGCAGTGCAGTTTGGAATATGAAATAATACCAAACAAAAGAATCCATGTGAACTCCTCAGAACCGAAGAGGAAAACAAAAGAGTTCTTAGGATTCTCTCCCTCCTCCAAGCATATCACATGTATAATTCCTTTAATGTAAGAGTACAGGTACTGAGCTAATTGCAAGACAGTTTCATATACATGCAATGTTTACAAAACATTAGCAGACAATTCTCTAAGGGCCAAACCTACTGCAGGTGTTGCATTCTGGTGAAAAGACCACATACTTTCTGGGCTGTACTTGACATATTAAATATACTTTCTAATGTAAAGAATCACATTAGCAGAAATGTGCCGTTGAGTTTTTCTTTAATATATTTCATATATTAATTCAAAACAGGCTGTATGTCAAACTATTTCTGTTCTGTGGATAGTAACCTGAATACACAATTTTAGAGAGACAGCTACAAGAGAGAATATTGGAAACTCTTTTCTGCTGGGCTGCTATTCTGAGGATCTGTGTGAAGATTGCTATCAGCTCTTAGTATATACTGCTGTGAAGCTGTATATGTTTGACAGAATTACCTGTCACAAGTTTATTCTGGTTCCTAGTCCAGCTTGCCTGTGTTATAACTTGGGTCCCTTGAAAACTGCTATTTTAAAGCTGATACTGGCAGAAAGAAAGAAAAAAGACCAGCATTGCCTGCAGGATGCTAATCATTCTGTTGTTGTCCATAGAACGGTAAGAAGGGATCACTTATGCATCTGGTTTGATTTTTTACAAAACTTCATTTTAGTTTATTAAAGAATTACTGTTTTGCTACTTCAAGATCATGTATGGTTTCTGCTATGCTCTAAGGTGAATTTTGACTTCATATGTTATTTTGTGTTGTACATGAATGTTGAAGGAGAAATACTGATAACACAGGCAGTAGAAAATACATTAAGTTAAATTAGCTGCTTGTAGGAGCCCATTTAGTTCCATAAATTATATGGGAAATTGTTCAATAGTAATAGCATCTGAATGTGGTACGAGCATGTCTGCTAATACCAATGTAAATTCTAAGTTTGCCAGAGACAAAAGTGCAGGAAAAGGAGAGGTAGTATGAGTTAAAGACATTAGCATAATTTAAATATCTACCAGTAATAGTGCTAAAGTGTGCTGACGAAAGTTTGAGCAGTATTTTAATCACTCTTTGTCCAAGTCTCTTTAGAAATCCTGTGCTATCAGTGACATATACTCTTACAGGGCTTTTTAAAAAATTCTTAATTTCCTTAATTTAGTGCTTTGCTACACTACAGAATATTTGAAGGACTGCTGTGGTTTAATTCCAGCTGTCAGTTAAGCCCCACACAGCCACTTGCTCATGCTCCCCTGGTGGGATGGGGGAGAGAATCCGAAGAGTAAAAGTGAGAAAATTAGTGGGCTGAGATAAAGACAGTTTAGTAGGTAAAACAGAAGCCACACACTCAAGCAATAAACCAACGAATTCATTCAACACTTCCCATGTACAGGCAGGTGTTCAGCCATGCCGAGGAAAGCAGGGCTCCATCATGCATTATGGTGACTTGGGAAGACAAATGCCGTTACTCTGAACATCCCCCCCTTCCTTCTTCTTCCCCCAGCTCTGTACATGCTGAGTATGACGTCATATGGTATGGAATATTCTGTTGTTCAGCTGGGGTCAGCTACCCTGGCTGTGTCCCCTCCCAGCTCCTTGTGCTGGGGTGGGGTGAGAAGCAGAAAAGGCCTTGTCTCTGTGCAAGTGATGCTCAGCAGTAACTGAAATGACCTTGTGTATCAACCCTGTGTTCAGCACAAATCCAAAACACAGTCCCATACTAGCTACTGTGAAGAAAATTAACTTTACCCCAGCCAAAACCAGCAAGAGTACTAACTGAATCGGGAAAAAGTAATGAATTGTTTGGCTTCAATATTCATTTTGATAATTATATTGTAAATGCTGTTTGAAGCTGATAGAAGTGAATAAGTGAATCCTGTTTTTTACCTGCAGGATTTGCAGATTTTGATTTTATGGATTAATGATGCATGTTATTGTCTGACCATGAGAGGGAGCTTGTATGTCATGAACAGAAAAGTTACTCTTCTGTTTCCACATATAAATATTTCATTTGCTTTTGGTCCTTTGTTTTTATGAAATGTTGATTTGTTGGCTTGAATATTTTAATAGAGTTAGGACTGTACTAAACTGGCACACAGTACACCTTAGCCATTTCCTTTAACTTTAGTTTAATACAAATGACATTTAGTCTAATCTCACTGAACTGATTTCCCAACAGTCCACAATAGAGAGAGAAATGGAAAGCGAGTCATACTGCCCATCCTCTTCTCTAGGTACATTACAGCTTTACTTGAACATAAGCTTACACTGCCACCATTCCAAAGCAATCTGACCCCTTTTGTTGTGCTGAGGAACTGTGCAGCCCCATGGTGAATTCAACTGTGGTTAAATTAACATTTTTACCTTTGCCAGCTAATTTTTAATCTGTTCACTTTGCCAGTGCAGTTTACTGCGTCGCTACATGATTGTCAGCACAAAAGATAGGAGCAGTGGCAGGCATTAGGGCTGGAGAGGACAGTGTATTTTGATAAGGATGGTACTTCATGAGCTTCTTTAAAGATTACAAAATGACACATTTAGCATCTCTTTTAGGGTGAATTACATTGCCTTGACTTCAGACAGCCCAGGGAAATAGTTTAATTCAGTTAATTTAGTTCACTTTAGTTACAGATGGCTGAAGCTAAGATAAATGAATTTTACCTCTTGTCAGTTATTCTTAAGTCATTTCACAGCTATTGTAATTTTCCATTAAAACAGTTGATTTGTACAAAGTGAACAAAAAGCTGCTAGTCCAAATTTCTAACAGTTACATTGAAAATGTACTGCTGTGGCAGGTTTTCTTCTCATCCATGTGCCACTAGTTATAGTTCCTACTAATGTGTGTAGCAGAACTTTACTGGGCTGTGTAGAAACTTGATTCATCCACAGCAGGAAGAGAAGCATGCTCCGAAATTGGAAGTGGCAATGTTCTGCAGTCTCAAGAATATTTTTATATCATTAAATACATACATGCTGTATTCTGTGTTTAATATAACCAGCAGAAAAAAATCCTAAGGATCCTTTTGTTGATTTCATTACAAGAACCAAGACTTCTTCCTGCTGATAGTACTTACATAAAGGACTGGTTCCAACAGACCTAAGCATCATTCATGCCTTTTGCTTCCTGCATGCAACCTTTTCTAATTCAGCTTTGTGTTACATGACAGTTTTCTTTGTTTTAGGCCCCATGACTAGACAAATGCCAACAACAGGATCAAACATTTTAGTGGAAACAAACACTCACTATTCCTTAGTATAAAACCAGTTAGTTTTATGAGTTTGTACTTCCAATGGGTAATAGTTACTAAATACAGTTTGCTCTGGAGCCTGACATTTGATCAGCTGCATGAGAATATTAAGTGCTGTGCTCTTGCCAAATCTCTTAGCTCACCTTTTTAGTGTGTCACATGGCAAGCAGAAGAGGATAAAGCAGATATGGAAGAGCAGTAGGCTGGGACAGGGGCCTGGCTGTGGTGCGCTGGATTGCAGTGACCCTACTACCCTTTGACTCTATTGCTCTTCACCCATAATCTTAAGATTTCGATTAAGACTGTGGAAGGAGTCAAAAAGATTTTTTTCAGTTTGCTAAGAAAAATGTTATTTGACTGTACAATGGTATTTTCAGCAAAATACCAGGAGGGCAGACACAAGAGTAAGGGTTTATTAGAAGGGAAGTCAGGGTAGCAGGAATAAGTAGAAGATCTTTTTGTAAGACAAGGAGAAAGTAAATCTTGGGGGAGGATTTTGGCATTTACTCATCCAATGAATGAGCACATTTTTCTTCTATATACATGTGTGGCGATGGAGAGAAACAGAACAACCTGCACATACTCCTGGTGTGTGTTTGAAGTAACAGTGTAGCTTGCTGATATATGACAGGGGTAAGGTACAGTGACAGCTCACTGTAGAAAAGCCTAACTAATATATAACCGAGTAGTAGTGGAAGAACTATTGGGAAATTGGCTTGACTCTGGTTTACCTTTTGGCACATCTCTTAAAAAAACCTGAGAACTTAATAATTTTAATATGGTTTAAACTGATAGTTATAACTGTAAGTTATCTATGCTCAGCTTTTCTTCAGTTCCAAGAGTAAAGTTGAAAAAATTTTCAATGAAGAGACAGAATACTGTTTCTAAATTTTAAGGCTTTTAATTGAAGGAACATGGTTTAGAAAGCAGAAATTATTAGTCTGGAAGAAAACATACATATATAGCAATTTTCCATATCTAATGAAATCTTGGAATAGAAAATGGCCATTTCTATTACAGAATGTGGCTCAACATGCAATTTTCTTTGAATCATTCTGTATTGATCTAGCTGTTGAATTTTTTAGCCTTTCCAGTATATAGTGCTTCTGAGTAAGCTTCATATGTCACATTTCCATTCTAATTATGGGGAAAGAGTTGTCTAATGGTTTCAGCTGCATCCAGTATAAGAGAGGCAGATTACATTCAGTAATTTTGGCATTTTAAAAATGGTATAGTAGAGTGCTTCAAAGTGCATGAAAGATAGTCTGAAAGCTGTCCAAAAATTTGTTCCAGGAAGTCATTGAGCTTGTAAAAATAGCTTTAATATTTCTAGGGTATACTTTGAAGCTGCAAACATTGGTCAGCCTGAGGCTAATAAAGGAAAACAGATCTTGTTTGATTTTTCAGTCTAGGTAGTAATGATAATGTCTGGAGGAAAGATGGGAGGTCCTCATTTGTTAAGACCCATGGACATGGTCTGTCTATGTTTCTTGTCAATGGCCTCTAATTTATTTCAGTTCAGGCAATACCCATCCATCATTAACTTTTGTGTATTTGCTGGTCTACAAATCCACTTTAATGTTGTCCCACGAGCCTGGAACTTTGTCTTGCCCACAGCATCCATGTGTCTTTCCCAGTTGTTTTTTAATCCCTTCTTGTAGCCACTTCTTCAAAGAGCTGTGTGGATATTAATAACATTACATTATCTTTTAACCTTTCTGTGCTCTCAGGAAAACATTTCTCTTAGTTTCTTTTTTCCTCTCCATCTATTCAGACTTCTGTCTAAATTCATTATCTTTGAAGAAGGAAACATTGTGCTAATTATGTTCGTAAGTCACCTTAACCAGTAAAATGTCATGTTTTCCATACATGTCTAATTCTGAACAACTGGGGCCATCTGTGGGACCAGCAAATGTGCCTGGTGTCTTGGGCCTGTGATGTTTAATATGTCTGTGCCCTGGCAAAGCTGTGAGAGAAGTCTGATGACCATGAGAATGTGTATGCGCACACACACTCACATAAATCTGTTAAATTTAAAACTGCAGTCTCTCTCTGAAGTTGTTTTCTCTCCTCTGACCCAGCTTTTCATTATGTTTCTTTCTGGATAAGAATTACCAGGTATGGAAGAAAGAGGAATTTGGAAAGATAAATAGAGCAGATATTGAGCAAAGCTATTTAGCCCAAAAGGAAGATGCTCAGGCCGCAGGGTTGCTGTTCAGCAGTGTGAAGTATAGGTGCCCAGCTGTCCCACCCAATGCCCCACACATTCACAGTGCCATATGGTCGATCAGCCCTGTTGTGAACCCTGGGCTTACAGTCCTATGATCAGATGCACATTGGCAAACATCTGGTCTGATACTAAGCTCTTCCTGGAGTCAGGAGAGGACAGCCATAGAGGTGCAAATCTTCACCAGTACAGATCCTGACTGCAGAGTGGGAGATAAGACTGCATGGCATAAGATGTGATGGCAGAAAAAAAATGGAGCTTTTAGAGGAGAAAAAAAGACTATCCACAAGACTGAGTCAGAATATCACAGGGCAGTGTAAACGTGGTTTTGATAAGACTTGCCCTTTGCTGGAACATCAAAGTCAGTAGGTTCCCAAATGATGCAGTTCAGAGAACCAAACTCAGGAACCAGAAAACAGCTTTATTACAGATAATTTCAATTTTAAATGACTGTAACATTTTATTAACTTTCTAACATGAGAAAATAAGCAGGCTGTTGGATGCATGGAAATACATGCACACCATAACTAAATCGACTTATTTGAACTTCCATATCTCATTTTGAAAAAGCAGCAAACGTGCATTTGTATTCTTCTGCTTTGATATGTTAATCCATTATTCAGCAGCATTTGTGTGCACAGCTGCCCAGTAGCTTAGTGGGCATTCAGTATAAATTTAAAAATGTTTCCCACAGACAAAATGCAAAATAATACAAGTGGGTAGGCTGTACTTGTCTATAGATATATAACTATAGCTATAGGTACATAGTTAGCCTATAGCTACAGATACATAGCTGTATAGATTTAGATACACAGATCTATTTATCTATGTAGCAGTTATGCTTCTATATACATACACGGGATGAGAGAGAGAGAGAATATGGGCACAAACTGAAACAGAGGAGGGTCCCTCTGACCATTATGAAACATTTTTTCACTATGAGGGTGACCAAGCACTGGCACAGGTTGCCCATGGAGGTTGTGGAGTCTCCATCCTTGGAGATATTAAAAACCCATCCAGACATAGTCCTGGACAGCCTGTGGCCCTGCTTGAGCTGGGAAGTTGGTCCAGATGACCTCAGGAAGTCCCTTCCCACCTCAACCATTGTGTCAAGTTATTTTCACCATTCACCACAGTAATAGGATCCCTATTGCCATTGTGTAAAAGTTACACAGGTTTTAATCAGGTGGTCCTTTCAGCATCCTGTGATTTAGAGTAAAAAGCTAGACTAATTCTTTTTTGTGAAATGCATCAGCATCTTAAAGGTGGGAAGTGAAGGCTGAAAGAAAGTTTTCAAGTGAGTCTGTTTAAGAGATGGCATTTGGTTCATTGATTTCCTTGGCTTCTTTAGAAATTCCAACTTTTGCATAGACTATGGAGCCTGAGGTTATAAGTCATAGGCAGCAGAGAAGAGAAGTGAATTTTGATTTCCGGGTCCCAAGTGAATACTCTGAACTTCTTCTAGAACTTTTATGTTGCAAAGTAATGCATAAACTTATAAAATCTCCTCTTAAATGTGATTTCAAAGCAGATCAGTTAAATAAGCAAAAAAGTTGTAAGATTAAGGACTCCGGAATGAACATGTTACAGAAGTGTGAACTGGTAGACTTATGCTAGATAGCTTTATATGCCTATATTCTTCTTCCTTGGACCTTCCCTACTTTTTTTTTAAGCCAGCTGTGCTGTTCACTTCCCAGTGTAATGCTGTTTCTTTCAGGTGGGAGAATAAAGCACTGTTGAACTATCAAGTAAAAAAATAATACACTTAAATGAAAATACACAGTTATGGTAAGCGTTGATTAAATTTATGTGATACGATTTTTTTTTTTGCCGTTTTAATTTCAGTTTGACAGTATGAGTCAGCTAGACCTACAGCAAGTGAAAAATTTGAAGTTGTATTTGCCAAGGAAAAAAATTTTTTTTCAGTTTTTCTGTTTTCAGTAATAGGAATATTCTACTTAACAGTATTATTTTTGTCACAGGTTTAATCAATTTTATCTAAATCTATTTTCAAAATTGTTACAGAAATTTTTCACATGCAGTACTTTAGCAAAAGGCAACATGGAACATAATTCAAGAGTTATACGGAAATTTATTTCCAAGAAATTAAACATTATATTGGGCAGATAAATTGGGAAATAAATGGCAAAGTAGGTCAGTGTTGTAGAGCTGCTTTGGATTGGACTGTAGACAGATCAAAGTGTACATTAAAAATAGCAAATTAGTTTAGAAGGCAATAGTGAAGCTTAAAAACCCAAATAAAAATTCATTAGCATACTTGATATGTTTTCCAATTCTGGCATATAAATCCAGGGCCACACTTAGAGCTTTCACTTTCAAATTTCCTTTGGTCTGAGTGGGAGATTACCCAAATACAGATAACAGAACTCAGCACAGAATAGTGTTTTTGAAGAAAGACAATTCTGTTACATACTTAAGAGTTTTTGTAAAGTTTCCAAAACTTTAGTGAGAGCGATTCTTGAACAAGGCTAATGTTGAATTCTTATTTTGATAGCAAAAACAAACAGCTGTTTTGGACCAAAAAAATGGACAGCTTTCTAACTGCTTTTATTTTAGTAAAGTTAAAATTGTGACCTACATTCTCTGCAAATGTAAGACCGTTTTCACATGAAATAATATATACCTTTGAAAAAATAATATGTACCTTTGAAGTTAATTAGAAAATCTCCCTGCCTTTTAGTACTCATCATCTTGTTTCTTCCATGTGAAGCAACTGTGACTCAAATTACAGCTGAAAGCACATTTTTAAGCATTCTATTAGGTAATATCTTTGTACCTCTACACTCTCCCCCCCACCCTCAGAGACTATGAAGAAGATATTTCAAGAAAAGGGGATCTTGGCAGGAGAAGAAAGAGCTTTTAAACCACATCTGACCTTCATGAAGTTGTCAAAATCAACAGAGCTACGTAAGCAGGTGAGCTCATATTTCACGTAGATCAGCGGCAATCTAGAAAGTTTAATTTTGAGATGTGCAAAGGTGCTGCTTATGCTGTAGCATCACACTTTCTACTTTGTAACTAGCTGAAGAGGTAAGAATTTAAAAATACTTAGTTTAGTTAGAAAAAATAATGTAGTGCATCTACTATATAAACATTAGTCCTGTACTGTAAGTTACCACTCTTGATACTCTCAGTACATTAATATGATGGTCTGTTTTCTGTTGTGAAATTAGGCAAGACCAAAGGCTAAAAGTACTTGTTAAAAATTACAGAACTCTAATTAGGGTGTAGTTTGTATGCATGCTCTTTGTTTGCAAAGTTTTGTTTCTGTAAAGGAGAAAACAAGCAAGATAACAGTGAAATTTCTATTTGGATTATGCCTAATAGGCAGACTGTCACTTCCCTCTACTGAATATGCTTTGGTGAATTGCAGAGTAGCGAGGAAACACATCTTCTATATTCTCTCTTGCAGGCAGTTATTTCTTGCCTATTTATTAGCTTTTTTTGGACAAAATACAGAAATACATGAAAGTAAGTTATAACTTCATAAAAATATATAGAAGCAATAATAGTGTACCTATTTTTTATTGCATACTAATTTAACTGTAATACTGTATTGTATTATCTAACATAAGGTATGTCTCCATAATTTTTTTTGTTGACACTGTATAGAATGTTTTAACATTGTCTAGGAAAATAATTTTCAGAAAAAATATTTTAAATAGGAATTAAATTACATAATATTAATATTTTAAGTTGATTTTTTTCCTTAATAGTGGGCATTAAAGAAAAATACTTTAAAATTTAATTAGAAATATCTAAAAATGCTGAAGGCGCACATTAATTAAGTAGTATTCTGAAATCAGTAGACAGAAGGCAGTGAGATTTCAGATACATAAGAGATTTCAAGGGCACACATACTTGCTCTAAAACAGAAATAAGGACTTATCCACAGGATGCAGGTGGCATATTAAATTTGTGAGCTCACATAAGCCTTTTCTTGTATTAACAGTTTTTTAAAAAAAATTAATTTTAAAAATCCACAGCTCTTCTAGAATATCAGCTGTTCAGTAATTTAACTGTTTGGTCTAAACATCTAAGACAATCAGGGTGGGGTTTTTGCCATTCTGTTTTCTGGTTGTTTTTCGGCTGGTTCTTTGTGTCATTTATATTTATCTACCTTCCATGAAATATTAGCCAGGATGCATACTTTCTGTGTTATGATATTCACTGCTGCTGACAGAACCAGGTCAATGTCATTCCGAATCATCTTCCTTAGCCCTCTGTAATGCTGGATAATGCATATGGTATTCTAAAGATATACTGTATAGAAAGATACTATGTATTAAAAATCTGTAAATTTTTTTCTGTCAGTTCAGTGTCAGGCATAAGCATTAATCTTTACTATAATTTTTTGTTTCATTGTTTACATGCATTTAGTTAGATAGTTTCATGCCTTTACTGAAAGCTGTAAATACAAATATGAAACATAAAAGGAATGATTATTTCGCAGTACATTTTAATACAATGTCTACTTGCATTTTGAGATCATACAAGAATATGAAAAGCAAGGAAGGGGGAATGAATGAAAATTACATGTGAAAGCATATGAAAGACTAAATAGTAGTAAGGAGGTTTCAGTACAGTTCTCACCTATAGCTTCATAACTATGTTAATTTTTAAATGTAAGTTTCCTTATTTGAAGCAATATTCCTTTAAGTCACCCTCCTCACAATGACATCTAAATTCCACCAAATTTATCTTTTGGGGTGGGGGGGGAAATTACGGTTTCTTAAACCCTACTATAGCTTTAGGCAGTTTGAAATGCATTTATTCTGAAAAGATTTTAACTCCCCCAGAGTTAAAAATACATTTACAAAGCAAGGAGTTTGAGAATTCAGAACTAGGAAAGATTTCAAGAAATAAGCTTTTCACTTTGAAGGCGCAGCATTAAGCTAAAAATGGTAAATGCAAAAAACTTGGAAACAGATATTAATAAAGGATAAAAGTGTGAAATAAAGTTGATTAGAAAAGAGCTATCTGGTTTACTGAACCCTTCTCAGCTTCTTAGATTAAAGGACTTATCTACCTCCTCAGAAGTGGGAGCAACCCATTCTTCATGCTTAGTTGGATGTTCCTGAGATCAGATGCGCCACTGAAAACTTCCCAAAGTCAGTGTGCTTCTAGCTGTCCTTGTGGAAGGAGATAAAGAGATATAATTTACTTGCACATGTTTAGCTATTTCCAAAATTATTTGAGTGATAAGAATCTTGGGTTAGTATCATTATCTTCTACGCAAAGAACCTAATGAAACACAATGAACGAAGTAACTGGAGCTTTGCACTTAAACATAACATTTCTAGTTCTGCTTCCCTCACTTGCCCATTAAGTTGCTGCAGGTCAGTCACAACTCCTCTGTTTTTCATTTGTCCAGACTCCTGTGTGCTGTGAGGCACACTTCGTCAATGCTTATGATGTTTGGAGGTCCTTTGATACCTAGTGCTGCCAGAACTGCAAATACTGTTAAATGAATTTCCTAAGTAGAAGATGACTGACAGCTAAATTGGTCTGATGGCATCTGCTTAATTAGTACAGAGTACATACTTAGCCTAGACAGTGGCTGACAACAAAAAATGCCAAAAACATAATTTATGACTCTTTAGTATATTATATTCTTTTCTATGGTATATTTTTAGAATGCTGTATGTACAGATAGTAAAAGAGAATATATTAGTGAGAAAACACTTGTGAGCGTTCTACAAGGCCTGATTCTCTGTTACCATTCAACTTCAGTGGTAACATGATCAAGATGCTAGATATTATTTTGCAGACAGTATTATTATGATTGCACTGGAAACAGCATTAAATGCATGATTCAGTAATTTATTATTGTATTTTTTAACGTAAATTATGTTAAACTTTTGTCACTCTCCAGTTTCATACAGAGATAACATAAGGTGCTTATTTTGTAGTAATAATAATAGTTTCCTTCATCACCAAAGAGGAAATTACACATTGAAACAAATTCCAAGCAGTGTCTCCAACTTAAAAAATTTTTGATGTGTGCTCACATTCATCTTTTTGCTAGACATACCTGATAACACGTTTAATGCTGATAATTATGAAGGGAATTAATTTTTTGTCATGTTAATTTTCTCGTAGTTTATGTGACATTAATATTTTTATATTCTTGAAATCACATATAGCTGTGTGTCTGCTGATGTGTTTATCAGCCATCATATAAGCAGTTAAAACAAGTTTTGGCAGACAGTAAGCTGTCTAATGTCTCTTCTGTCTTATTTACATGAGGAATCTCACCTCACTATTACTTCGATAGTAGTTAGATACGGCTCTTGGGTCATTAATTTGTTAATGTATTTTTCTTGCATGTGCATACATACAATACTGTGTTCAATAAAGATCCTCTGCATGACAAGAGAAGTGGAAGGGAATCCTCCCTTCTGGTATTATTCTTCTAATGTAAAACAGAATAGAAAATGTGAATTTCTCTCTTACATTCCTAGATTTATAACTTTGATTTTATTTATATCCATGTGGCATCATGTTGTAACATACAGCACCATAGAGAAGAGAGTGATTCTCAGGAAAACCAAAGCACTTCTCAATTCCTGGTGATTCTGACCTCTAGCATTCTTTTTATATTAATTGCTGGGATCTCTGGCATTTTGGACAGAAATGCTATTAAAAGAAAAGTCACAAAGCTCATTAAATCCCTCTGTATTTCCATTTATCAGCCTCTTTGTCAGTGGTTTGTATTGTGACAACTGTTACTTGCTGATAGAAGAGTCTGAGGCACATACTTATTTGGAATCTTTGATGCTGATCCTAAAATGGCTGGAATAATCACTCTGGCACAATACAAAACAATAATCATTTTGCTTTCACAGTCTTCCAAGACCAGTAGAAATGTGTTGTGATTTTTCTACAGTGTATTTCTTTAATCTGCGGTTCTAACAACAGGGACGAAAAATGCACAAACTGGGTGACTCAAAAACTGGAAGAGGTTCTTAAATTCTCTTCTTTCCCTCCTCCTCCACTCATATTGTACACCATATCACAGATATGTAACTACAGTACTTGCTTTAAACAAGAAGAAGAAGGAAGGTTTTAACTATAGACAGTTTGTTAAAAGCTAAATGTACTGTGAGGTGTTATGTCATAGTGAGCATTCTTTAAATTACCAGTCTTTCCTACTGAACATAGTGGATAAGATACAATCTATGCATTTACACATACCCGTTACAGGACTGAGGCTGCAGAAGGTAGCACCTCCTTACTCATGAACTCTTCCAAGTCCACATGGGGATCATCAAGGTCTAGGCAAAGAAACTTTTCTACAACAAACTTGCATTTTTCCATCCGATCTCCTTTTGAAGGATGATCAAGACATTTGATTGGTTTTCCGTTGCGAATCAGTTCTGATATTTCTACTCCTCTTTCAATAATTTTGGCTGGCATTCCTGCTAATGCTGCAATGTTGGCAGCATGACTAACAGTGGACATGCCCTCTTTGATCTGATAGAAAAATATCAATTCATCTCCATCCTGGTGGGTCTCCATGGTCAGATACTCCAGAAGAGGCGTGTCAGGCAGGAGTTCTAGCTGCATTAAACTGTGAAAATTAGTGGAGATAAAGACCTGTGGACACTGCTTTCCTTGTCTGATCCAGTACCTCAGGACAGCAGCCAGAAGAGACAGGCCATCCAGGGTGTTTGTCCCTTTACCAAACTCGTCAATAAGTACCAGGGACCTCTCTGTGGCATTGTTTACAGCCTTGGCAACCTGGTTAAGATCAATCATGAAAGTGGAAAGCCCTACAGAAACCGATTCCCTACTGTGGATTCTTGTGTAAATGCCATCAATTACTCCAATCTCTGCCTCTGTTGCAGGGACATAACTGCCAATTAGAGCCATAAATACTATAAGACCTACTTGCTTTAAGTAAACACTCTTTCCAGATGAGTTGGGCCCTGTGATGATCTTTATTCGTCTGGTAGCCTCACCACTGTTCACAGGATTGGCCACAAAAGTCTTTGCACATAGTTCCATGAGTGGATGTCTTCCGTCCTTGATGTGGAAGCCGTAGCGGTGAGTAAAGTGAGGTCTGCAGTAGGCGTTCTCCCGGGCCATCGCTGCCAAAGCCAGGAGCACATCTAGGTGTGCAGTGTACTCAATCACACTGTTAAGTACTTCAGACTTCTCCAAGATCTTTGTCTGCAGCTGGTGCATGATAAGTGTTTCCTGGTCTCTGATCTCACTGTGCAAGTCACCCAGCAGGCTGTCTAGCTCCTTAGTCCGAGCACTTCTGTAGTGCAGTTTATCGTTTGACACGAACATGAAGTCCAGGCCTTCAATTTCGAAGTCACTCTTATCCACCATATCTGGTAGCCGTGGAATGGAGAGAAGGAACCCAATCAGAGGAATGTAGATCACACAACAGGAGGGAATGTGATCGTCCAAAGTCTCCAGTTCCTTTCTTGCCACTTCTGTAAGGAAGTCTGACAGTCCCATCAGCTTTCGTTTCTTCTCATCGATAGTGGCGTCCACATTGGATCTAACAGTGAAGCGGTTCTCTGAGAGGCTGCCTTCAAAGTCTACCACTTTGCTGATTAGATTAGCAATGTAGTGCAGATCATCAGTGAAGACACGTGAAATAGTCTGAAAAAGTTCAATAGTGTTGGGCAGAGAACGACATGTGTCTCTAAGGCACACTGCATTGTATGCTGTTTTATAGAGTGCTTGCCAGTCACTAACTTTCGTGTTGGAAAGAGTCATTCTTTTTAGAATAAGAGGCACATTTTTAATATTCTTGAGGCAGTTTTGAAGAGTGAGGACTGTTTCATGGTTCTGAGCCATCAGGAAGAAGTTAATAACGTCTAGCCGTTTGTTCAGCTCTGTCAAATTCCGGGTAGGTCGTGTGAGCCACAGCCTCAGCAGTTTTTCTCCCCATTTGCATCTGCAGCGGTTTAAAATTCCATATAAGCTGAATCCTTCTTTTAGTCCACTGGACAGCTTGTACACAGAAGGATGGATATCACTTTTAAATATCTGCAGGACACAGTAAGTGTCTTGGTCCATATTCACAGTATCTGACAGCACAAATTTTTTAAAGGCCAAAATAGGAACTGCTATACTGCTGTCTTCAAGCTCAACTCCAACCCTTCTCCTGTCTAGAAACTTTAGGAGGCCCCCTAAGGCTCGTATCATGAGTGGACTTTCAAAAGGGATGATTGAGGACAAGTAGAGAATTTTCTCTGTTGCAGTCATATGAGATGGGATAAATGGAAATTGCCTAGATAGGATCCGTTGCTTGCTGACTTCTAGACCAAAATCTACATTAGGAAACAGGACAATTTCTGGTTTTCCAATGTCTTTATCACCAGCAGTAGCTGTTAGGTTGGTCAGGAATTTGGCAATATTCTGGTCCTGTTTTGCACTGGTCACTATGCATTGAGGATTAAGTTCCCCAGTCACTTTTTGTAATAGCTTGAGGTCTTCATTATCAGGTATCTCAGGCATGAAGTAGACTGAGCAATCTTCTGTATCATAATAAGTAATTGCCAGCTGCCCTGCATACCACAAAACAGACATGTGTGTCTCAGAGCCCTCTTGGTCCTCTTGTTCGGGCCCAAGCAGTGGTAGCAAGGCATGGCTTGTGGCTGATGTGGCACTCATTCTGTTGGTGAGAGATATTTTTATTCACAACTCATCCAAAAGGTCCTGAGAAGTAACTGTAATTGACAACAGCAGGTTACCACTCACTCTTCCAACTCTGGAGAAACTGAGAATCTACCAGGCATTAACAATAAATGTTCAAGTGGAAAGATGTAGCCAGCATCTGAAAAGATACAACTGCCGTCTGCTTCCAAGCAAGGTGTAACAGAGCAAACTACCAGCAACGCTGGATTTACAGTTTTTCTTTGTATCCTTTATTTTTTTAAATTATGTACGTATGCGCAAATGCCCATAAATAAAGTCATGTACATGGGCATGTATATCCACATACAGAATCATCATCCCTCAGAGGTACGCGACACACACCTGTGCTGACCTCAGCTCCTCACAGCAGTGCAGCCCATAACCCGGCCATCATTTCAGGGTCCCAGCCCGGTATTTATGTAGCACCATCAAACAGTACCAGTTTCTATACAAGTACATAAGGAATCAGCCATATTAATCCCCTGTCAGCACCCCACTTCCAACCCTCTCTCACTTCTTCCCCCTCTACTCGCCCTCCTCACCACAGGCGGGCAGCTCGTCTGGGCCGCTGCGTTTCTTTGCAGCCCAGAAGCGTTCTCCTGACCCCCTTCCCCTGCCTTTCCCCGCGCTCGGGCCCCCGGGCCGCCAGGCCCCGTCAGGATGGCCGGACCCGCCCCCGCAGCCGGGCCGCCGTCCCGCTGCTCCGCTATCCCGCCGCGGCCCCGCCGCACAGGGCGGGGCTGTCCCGGCGGAGCCCTGCCGGCCCGCGGGAACAGGCCCTCAGTTGCCCGCGGCCTCCCGGCTGCATTGCAGGCGCCCCAGCGGCGTGCTGGGTGTGCGGTCTGGTACACGGGACCCTAGGCTACTTGCGTCTGTGTTAAAGTCCGTCACCACTTGAGCTCTCCCATCCCTGGTCCCACACCTGGTTCCAGCCCCTGGCCCAGACTGCCTGTTGGGAGCAGCCACGGGGACTGGGGTTTCACTGCAGGCTGGGGACGGCAGGCTGCACCTTCGCTGTCCGCACACAGGGGAGGCATAGGCAGAGTTAACAGACATGGCAGGGCTACCGAAGGGTGTGTCGCTGGTGCCTTGCCAGGCCTGCAGGAGCTCCTCATGTCGTGCCTCTCCAGGCCCACGTTTCACAGCTGTCCCTTTACAGGCATCATCCATCTCCATTACAGTTCTTCCTTCAAGAGGCAGGTGTCTTCCTCCTGCTCTACCAGCACCAAACGCTTCAAAATGGCCTCTCAAGTACTCTTGTTTCTTACCCCACCCGTTATGGCTTGTCTCTGTAATCAGCATCTATACTATTCCCATGCGGTAACAACTTTTCTTTTTCATCTCTACTGTTCCAGACCCTTTCAGTTAAGAAATGAGCTATGCCCTTCCCATGCACCTGCTTTGTTTCATCCTTTCACATCACACAGGCAGCACTCTAGCAATTGCTCCAGTTACTAAAAATATCGTAGTTTTCCCATGGCTGCTTTTCCAAATACCTTTCAGTAGTGCATCACAAGCACAGCTCAATTCCTGAGCATTCAGCATTTGATTCATACCTTACCAATATGCCCTTGACAAGCAACATCCCTACCTCTTGTAAATGTTATTTTTCCATTGGAGCATGAAGGTGTGATTTTTATCTTTTCCTCATTCCATTCCAGAAGTACTCAAGGCTTCATATTTTGACAAGTATTCTCCTGGCTGAAAATTTTTTTTTTTTATTACTAATTAATGTCTGACTGTATTTCAAAGAACTGTCAGCCAAAAAGCAAGGAATGATGATTTAATTTCAAAATAACTTTAGTACATAAGGACTAATCTAGGCATAGAAATCAAATTTCAAACAGTGATAGTGAGGATGGAATGAATGTAGTCTTCCAAGGAGATTGTGTTCCTGAAATGAAAAACATCCACCACTAGATGTCACAATTTCAGAGATTAAGGAAATAGAAAGACATTTCTGACCTTCACTAAAGTAAAATTATGGGGACCAAAAGTCTCTAAATTCGACTTTAGAGAAGCAGATGTGTGGGTACTTATGGAAGCAAAGTGCTTCTGAAGCCAAAAATTTTGACCTAAGTAAAAGGTCAGTAGACATACCAACGCTGAGCCTATCTTGAATATGTGTAACTGTAAATGAAACACCACAAGAAATGCATGAATGTGATGCTCAGATGAATGCAAACAGTGTAATGGTATAGTGAGGAAGGAGGCAGCATATGGTCCTTTCAGAGTGTCTGGTGAGGAGGGACCTTTTCAGTGCAGAGATGGTAAGAGAAAGGAGGAGGAGAGAAGCAAAATATACAGAGACACAAACCTGTTAAACTTAACACACAAATCCAAGAAACAAACCTTGTAAGTCATAGTAACTGAGGGCCTGTCAAGAAACTACAGGCAAACCAGGACTTTGCAGCTGTCGAGAATGTAAAGCTGAGGGTCTGAGATGTTGGGAGGGGGGCTTGGTTGTACTGTGCAAATGGATGGGGGATGTGGGAGGTGCAGGGGAAGAACAAAAGAGGAGTGGACAGAATCGGCTGTAAAAGGGACCAGTCCTGTTCAAAATAAGGCTGGTGGATGTCCTTGTCTCATGAGCTGAGCAGCTGACTGCTGGAGGCAAATATCTGTATCCTCTCCAGACTGTGTGTGTGAGGAGCTGTCCTCAGGCTGGATCAGCCAGCAAGTGGGGGACCTGTGACGTCAGCAGGAGACCTGCGATTTGGGCAGGGGTGCCAGGTGGACAGAGGAGGTGTGGTCGTGCTTTAGGGATGCACAAATGGGGAGCATGGAGAGGGCCATGTGCGTGCCTACACTGCTGACCTTGTGTCTCTGCCAGGGGCTAACTGCATCTGTGTCTCCTGTAAGCCCTGTATGTGGGTGCTGTTGAGAGCACTGGCATCGCATGTAGCCAGCCATGTCTGTGTCCTCTGAGCATGTGTGTGTATCTCTGGGAGGTGAAAGCAGCAGGTACATCCATCAAGACTCTGGGGCTCCAGCAGGCAGGCAGTAGGGAGCTCTGGGCTGGAGATACTAGAGGTAGCATCGCTGCTAACATCCCGTAGCACATAGTAGTGCTAAATAGCAAACAGCATTATTGTGAGATAGATTGAAGGAGAAAATAGCTAATTTCTAAAGAGATTATATATTTTTATTTAAGATGCAAAGGAATTAGGACTCCTGAACTCTTAAAATAACTACTGAAATTATGTTTTCTGAAAACAGCCTGATAGAAAATTTAATATGTTATACTTCATATATGAAAAACTGCATGATTCCAATATTATAAATTATGGTAAGTTTTCAGATTTACTGAGTTAAAAAAGTCTAGTGATGGTAAAATACAACCACATTTTCCTGTGTGGTGATTTTAAAGACTCAGAAAACTGCCCTTGACATACATTTGAGATTCTTCCTTGTAGTAGCATGCCCAGTGGTGACAGCAAAAATAATTCCCAGTGACATTTCCATGAACACTGTTGACAACCATTGGAAATTAAAGCAATTGTAGCATTGGGTATGTCTGTTTGTTTCCTACAGGACTGAAGAGGAAGTGGTAGAAAGGAGAAGTAATGACACTTTTATTTCACTGTTTAAGTTTCTGCGGCAGACAGTGCTTACCTGAAACAGGAGATTTGGCACATTATTGTTTCTGTATTCTTTTTGCATCTTGAAGTAGTTTTCCATCCTAACTATAATTCTGTAAGAATCAAATACGAAATTTCAGTCTTCTAGTAGAATGCCTAATTGAATTTTATGTTGCTTTTTAAAGGTGAAAAAAATTGACTCCAGCCTGTATGAAGATTTCAAAAGCCATTATTTTGGAGATGAAATCTTGCACCGCTTTGATCTTTGCTCCATGTTGAAAAAAAAGCAACCAAATGGTTACTACTATTGTGAATCCTCTATTGTTTTTGGTAAGTACATCTTCATTTTTGTATTATCAATTGTGTCTGTGAGTTATATGCATGAAAAACCTTTTTTTTTTGGAGTGCACATTAGGCGATTCCTGTAATTTCCGTGGAGTATGACAGAAATCTGTCCCTCAGCCCTGGCTCTGCAGGAACTCTGTGCAGTGGTTCTTGCTGACAACTAAAGTTTATGTTCAATTATCCATCCCCAGAATTCCGGTCTATTTCTCATCCTAAAATGAGTGTTTAAAATTAGTGAGATGTATCACTCGCCAGAGCTGCTCATCTCTCTGTTGACTTTAAAGACGAGTTGCGTGACTAAGTTAGATTAGACACAGTAATTATAGATGATTAAAGTTAAGTGAAATGTCTGGTTTGGCAGAGATGTGACCTTACTTGGACTATGTTCGTATACAGAGAAAATTTCAGTGTTACCACAGGTTTGATAATAACTCTAAGACTTTAGATATTGTACATTTAAACATTGTGACACCTTGCTAGATTATTACAATGCTAGAAATCACGGTTGTGTCTTCCTGCTTTATCTGAACAGAAATACCACTGTTAAAAGTTAGTGCTGCTTCCAGGACTATGTGTAGGGCTTTGGTGATGATTTGGTTTCTCCCTTGTGGTAACGTCTTTCCTTTTGCTGCAGCATTGCTGGTGGAAATGCTTACTGGTCTGGAGGATTGTTCTGAGGACTTGTAATTAAATACTGGCACAATACTTTAAACATGTCTAGTGCTTCACAAATGCTAATTCCTGTCAATGTTTTTGTTTGCACTTAGGCGTCATCTTTATTTAGCTTAGGTAGACTTGTTAAAAAACAAGTCAAAAGAAGTACAGCGGAAAAAAGTGTAGAGTGTAACAAAACTATTGCAAAATCCAGTTCAGTCAAAATCAAAGTGAGATATATTTAAACATATCTATCTATCTATCTATCTGTCTTATTTATTACCTTGTGTTATGCATGTCTCAGAGTTATGTTTATATTTGTATGTATATATATGTAATGTCTTTTGTACATGTTTATAGATTTAAATATTATCTATGTGCATGCTTAAGAGAAAGAGAAATTATAAGATCATTTGACATAGTATAAAAATTTTATTTGGATGAAATTGAGGCTCCGCTACTCACAAATATCCCTCAGAGTATTTTGGAATATGTATCTGATTAAGGAATTTGTTAAATAACTCATTACAAAAAAACCCCTCCTATTTAGTAGTACAGTTGGTAGATATTGACAATGTTATTTCCCAAATATCTGTTTAAATCTCTCTTCTTGAACTTGTCCTGTTACTGACATCTCAGAATGCTAAAATGGGACAGTCTGTCAGAAGTCTTTTGAATGTGAGTCCATTAAATGGTTTATAACATCAGTCAACCAACTAGTATTCAAAGCACGAATCACATGCTTATTTGGCTTTGACTCAGTCCTGGTATGACAGTGCGTAAAGAATTTATGTGTCATTTTCGCAGTCCAAACAGAACTCTCCTCTGAATTATTTTTACATGAGCACTACATCTGGCTTTCTCTAGACATAGTATTTGAATGGATGTTCTGCACTGATATCAGACTAAGAAAGTGCAATATTATTATCCCCATTTTTTCATGGACTTAGATTCATCTTGGTGAAATACATGCATTTAATTTTCTGATTTTGTATATGTTAATATATATTTATTTAAAGCAAACAGGTGAAGGAAAACAGCTTTATTTAAACTGTTTAAATGACTTGTTTTTTCATTTCAGAGAAGAAATTGTATTTTAATGAATTCTGAAAAATTAATTTAAAAATGTTTCAAAATGTGATCTGAATAGAGTTTTTTAGTAACTTTAGGTAGCTAGGACATTAAAATAAATACAGGAGGGAGCTAATGCAGTTCTATTAATTCATTAGAAATAGTGAAATTTGAAAATTACTTAATACAGACAAAACACTGTATACTGGTCTAGTTCTTTCTACGTGTAAATGCACTCAGGCAGTTATCTTCTATCCTTGAAGTGCACAGAAAACAGAATTTAGTTCTTTTTATCTAGAATTTGGTCAGAGTTGAGTGTTATTCATCGAATAAGATGAAAAGATCTAAAAATGGATCAGAATTAATGTTAAAAATCCATACAGAACAAAAACTTGCATGCTACCATGGCCTGGCAGCCAGGAGAGCCAACCATGGCCTGGATGGCATCAGGCAAAGCATCGCCAGCCAGTTTAGAGAGGTGATTGTCTCGTTCTGCTCTGCACTGGTGCGGCCTCACCTTGAATATTATGTGCAGCTTTGGGCACCACAATATAAGATATATACTAAGCTATTAGACAGTGTCCAAAAGAGGGCAGTGAGGATGGTGAAGGGTTTGGAGGGGAAGCTGTTGAGGAACAACTGAGGTCACTTGGTCTGTTCAGCCTGGAGGAGACTGAGGGAAGACCTCATTGCAGTCTACAGTGCAGTGAGGGGAAGCAGAGGGACAGGTACTGATCTCTTCACTCTGGTGACCCAACAAGACAGTATGAAGTTGTGTCAAGTGAAGTTTAGTTTGGATATTAGTAAAACTTTTTTCACCCAGAGGGCAGTTGAGCACTGGAATAGGCTCCTCAGGGAAGTAGTTACAGCACCAAGCCTGTTCAGAGTTCAAGAAGTGTTTGAAAAACACTCTCAGGCAGATGGTGTGATTCTTGGGGTGTCCTGTGTAGAGCCAGGAGTTGGATTTGATAGATCCCTTCCAACTCAGCATATTCTATGATTGTCTGGCTAATAAGTGCGACAGCACATATCTACACATAGCTACACATTTTAAAAGCATATTTAAAGATATGGGAACCAAAAGAGATTGATATGAATAAAGGCAGAAGTAAAACACCTGCTGAACTGCATCAATATGCACAGCAGGTAATCAGGCTTTTACAGTATGTTACATAGCAGCATCCACTGTCTTCAGCAGAGCCTACATCTGCACCAGAAGTTTTCTCTACAGCTGTGTGCCAGCCCCACAGGGTATGTATTCAGGAGTTAAAAACTGATGTGACAGTGAGCGTAACGTTGAAGCTTCACCCTCGAAGTACAGTTCAGTTTCCTGTTTAAAGCAAATAAAACAGCAAGCCAACAAAGTGTCCTTCTCCAGACTGCCCACCTCATGGCAGTTGTTGTATGTACCTCAAATCCCAAAGAAGACCAGTGAATGCTGGAATGAGTTGAGCTTCTCAGTATATACTCCTTTACCTGAATAATAGGTCAGTTCTTGATATCATGGTAAAGATGTACAATAGACCCTCTGACCGTCAAAGGGAGCATTACATAAATCTTCTTATGTCAAATATGCCTTTTGCATTAAGTATTTCACTTATATGTTTTCAGAATCCATTAATGAAGATTTTTGTAGACTCGTTTCAAAGAAAATTGTTTTATAGTAATATAATGTAAAATGAGATTATATACGCATTAAAGAAAGTTATCACAAGCCAAGTTGTTTTCCGTGATGTTTCTCCTGGGTGCCTTGTTAGAAGTTTACACATTAGACTTCCCTTGTGCTATCTCTGAGGTAGAAGAACTTCAAGAAGACTGTTCCTTGGTGGAAACCACCCAGCAGGTAGTCTTACTTTCTGCACAGTCAGAATTCATATGCCTGGAATGTGGCCCAAGCTGCAGGTCAAAGTACTATTGCAAGCCCCTTTAATCCTTGCAGTCTAGCAGTAGCAATATGGAAAATGACATACCAGACTACAAACATCTATTTTATCTGGATAGATGCATAAAGGTGTGGTGAAAGGTAATACTTTTTGCTGCTCAGTTAATACCTCAAACAAATGCCTTTTTAATTTGCAGAAAACATTAATAGGTCAATTTGCTTTTCAGTGGAACTTTGTACAAGTTTGGTGTCTAGTCTGACCTTGTCACCAGGTTACTCTGCAGTCTCTCTGAGATGGGAGACACCTGCAGGAAGTCATTCTTCCCATCCAAAAATGTGTGTCTAAGGCAATCAAGATCTAAAAAGTGTCTATGATAGGCAAGATGTGAGTTTAAGATACACTGCTTGAACAGTTGTTAATATTTGTTAATTAGCTTTCTTGGCTAATTAGATATATATGTATATATGAAGATAAAATTTTCAACTAAATAGCAAAAAGATGCATTATATTGGCAATCTTTAAGTGCCTGAGGAAGATCAATAACGTTGTGAACAGAACATGTTACAAAAAAAAGTAATTCTTGCAATTGCTGCTCTTAGGCTATTTGGAACATTTAAGTAACATTTTAGTTTAATAAACTTAATTAGGATTTCGTAGTACTGTTTATGCTTCCACATTACATCTTACAATGTTAATCAGGCTCAACACCCATGTCTCAAACAAAGAATAAGATGCTTCTCGTGGTACCTTGTATATGAACTCCACAGACTGAAGATAAGTTTGTCAGCAATAGGTTTGGAAATATCCACAGGGAAGAAAGAATTACAGAAGAAATAAGAACATGAGAAAAGACTCATCTGTACATGAAACAGAAAATAGATAACGTTACTGTATGAACCTCAAATAATACTGAGAAGAAATAGAAGACTGAAAATAAAAGAGTTGGAAAGCAATTGATAGTTGGATAGATTGTCAACAGCGTCAAGCAAAAAATACAGTAGTATTTCACCTTCGTCATCAAGGAAGAAGAGGGTTCAAATACAGAATGCAGTATGAAGTTTTCCCAGTTTGTCTGAAATCTTTTTGAATTGACACTAGCTTAACTGAAAAAAAGACTAGCATTTGTCTCCTTTAGATGCTCTCCTGCTTCTCCATCTACAGATGGTTTGACCTAAATGTGATTGATTTTATTCATATAGCAATTGAACATTTTCTCACATTGGAAACAGCAAAAGTAAGCAAGAGTAATCCTGTTTTAATTGTCCAGATTCTACATCCTGCAAAATTACACATATCGTGTGTTGGTTTCTTTTTACCTTCCTTCTTAATTGCATGACAGTGATTCACTTCTTCTAAAATCATAAATTGTTCTTTGATTTTATCTGTTATGTGCCCTTCTTTTTCTGTAATTTCAAAATAGACGTAGGTCTGTTTCTTTCACTTCTTAATAGTCCATTTGTAGCCTAACTTGTACTTTCTCCACCCTATTAGGTTGTGAGTAACTGTCTTTGAGTTTGTTGCATATCTGTGGTACTCCTCCTAAATTTTAATTAATAGCAGTCATACGGCTTCTGGATAAAAATGTTGTGGGCGGTTTCCCACGGGCCATTTCTTAACATTTGAAATTAGTAATTAATTCACTGTTTGTGTTGAGTTTTTCCGGAACTGCTGCAATTTTGTGCATGCAGTATGCTTAGTAAATCTTTGCTCACATAAAAAGCAACAGGTATTGTGTGCTAATCAGAGAAGTTCTTTCCCGAAAGCACTATTTCTCAGCAGTCATGTGGTAGGATATTGATGTATAAAAATGGTTCTTTTAAACATGGCAGAGAAAAGCTCACATTTTAGTTATTAACCTAGAAGCCATGCTCTTTATGGACAGTGACTAGAAAGCAGCGATCTGTGGTTTCTTACACATGTCAAATATTTTTCTATTCTCTAATGAGAGTATAATAACAATATATTTCATCTATGTATTGCTACATTGGGCAGTTGCTTCTGTATTTGGTAATTTTCTGCTAGTGAAACATTGACCATTAGTATAGCATTTTTCATAATGAGATAGCGTTTTGTATTAATTTCATAATATCAGTTATAACTTAAAAGCTATATGGATTCATACTGTGTGTGGATAAGGAGAAGAGGCTGATTGAGAGGGAAGTAATCAATATGGTTTGAAGGTGAGAATTTTCATTTCAGAATAATATTTCATTGTTCTGAGGCAAATTCTAATGTTTGAGCTTTAATATTGATAAATGTGTGACAAACTCTTCATTAGAAAGTGATAGGGAGCTTCAAAGATAGGAACACAATGTTTAGAACTCAATCATTCATGTCCTAATACTGAAAGTAAGTAAAAAACCCTTTCATCACTTTCTGTGATTATGAGATTTATTTGAATTTGATTGTGAAATTTGCTTTATTGTATAGGGTAATTTTTGCTATTCACTTTGTAAAATATCAGAATGTAATTCTATTTGAAAGACTATTTTCTTTTTGTTAACCAACACAGAAATGTTTGAAGTAGTGATGTGTTTTCGTGCCAGAGCTGTTAGCAGTAGTTGAAAATAAGTGAAAATAAGATTTTCTAAAATGGTTTTCAAAAATCTGTTCAAACAGTAGAATGAAACTGGTGAAGTAAATCTAACAGGAAAGCACAAAAGCCTATTTGACATCAGTAAGACTGTGATTCATGACTGAAAATTCAGTTGAGTATATGAAAAAGAATTGATTTTTCAGAACATAACATAGTATGCTATAAAATAAAATTTCATAACATCCAGCAGCTTTTTTGTGTCTTAAGTATTTATGATTTAAAGACATTTTCCTCAGCAGACTTTAGAGTCCAAACAACATATTTGTTTCTAAATTTAATATATTAAAGTTACATTGAAAATATGCAAAGCATTGATTTCAATATATTAACAAAACAGTAAACAGACAAGTGAGGAATAATATTCTTTCATTGAATGTATCAGAAAAAAAATGATTAATTTTTATTCTTAACATCTTCCTGGCTAGATTATTTTTGTTGATACATATTTGTTGTATAGTCTTAACATCAAATAGAAGGTATGTTTGATTTACTGTAATTGAATTAGTCTCTTCTGCAGATTCTGTGAGGAGTGTTTTTCAGTAGTTTGAAGGATCTGGAGTGAAAGGAAAACCAGTTTTCCATTGTTCAATTGTCACCATTTTTCAGTTGTTGATGGTTAGTGTAGAGCTGAAGAGATTATCCAGTGTGCTGCATGGTTGCACAAAGGGTCTACTAGGCTTCCTACCTAATCCCTGTGAGATATTCTAAAATAAGGTATGTTTGCAGATCAGTAGTGATCTATAATTCAGAGCTAATGCAAACACTGACATAAAAATGTAATTGTTGGGGAAAAGGGCTTGTTTTTTGCACAACTTGCATTTCTCTTCACAACAGTACTCATCAATGAATAGAAAGAGGTGTTTCTAGGATAGAAACAAAGTTTTTCTTATTTTAGACTACATAAAATATTTTTAAAGCCTCTAGTATTTGTAAAAGTAGGGGGTTTCGGTGGAAATAATTTCAAGATAAAATGTGACAGATTTTAAAGACGCATTGTTAATGTGGCTTATAGTGTCATTTCATGTTTCCTAGAAGGCCACAACATGCTTACGGCCACAATTTCTTACGGAAACAGTAGAATGTAAGAGCAAGATTACATCAACCACAAGCTAAAACATGACATTATTGTCTGAACAGTAGCCTGCCAAGTTACTTGGTTTAATCTGTTCTTAAACACAACAGAAAGGGTCATCACAGTACCTGCTGAATACATAGTATACAATCTTCTGTTTTTCAAATGAAGATCAAACATTTAAGATCTGAACTGGTATTTAATGACAGGAGAGAGAACTGAACCACATATAGGACAGTTAGGCAGATCTGTTGGGTATGAAAGGTTGGAGGTGTCAGTCATGCAGTATAGAGAACTTTCTGGGAGGGTGACATACAACTCATAAACAGGTTGCTCTATTACATACATGAAGAGTTTTAATTTTTTCTTAGTGAAGTATGTCTGAGTCTGCATGTGAGTACTTATTTGTCAGCCATCCAGCTGGAGACAGTCCAGCATTGTGCTTAATCCCCCTGTCCCACATCTCGAGCACTTACCAGAGGATGTGGGTGAATGCAGAAAGGGGCCAAACCTTGCCATTTACAGCCAGTAATAAGTGGCTGAGCAATGCATAAGAAATAATGTGGGTTTTTTTACACTGCCTTTCATGCTAGTGACAATTCCTCATCTGTTCCATTGCAAGATTAGATGTGTTAACCACCCACGGCATAAACTGTCTGATATTACTTTAGTGGTGCCTCACTTGCCTGTGCTGTGGAACTGACAAGGGACACTTGGGATCAGGTGGAGATGACAATGCTAAGTGCAGCTGTTCTTCCTGCTTCTCAAGTGTTGGCTATTAGGTTGATGCTATAGTGTTTAACTGTGTTCTAATTTCTGCACCAGCATCAGTAGCTTAGGAGGCTTACATGACCAAAGCATTCATATTCATACTTACTAGACATACTTACAGACACCTGAAGTTAGGCTTCCAATTTTTTAAGTTTCTCTAAACTTGTCCACCCTGTATTTTCTGAAGCAAGAGTGGATTCACACTGCTTGCATTCTAAGCAGATATCTGGGTGTATGTGGTGGTCAAAGAGCTTGACAGTTTGAATTGGCACCACAGACTTCTCTTCGCCTGGATTTGGATTAGCTAGAGTAGAGGAAGAGTGAGCTCTTCTTGTCTTCTCTAGACTGCATAGTTTTACTTTAGGTAAATAGTTTGATTTCTGAAGTCCCAAGACACTACAGTTGACCCTTTCACACAGACTTTTAAAAACCTCTGCTATTACTCTATGCTTTGCAAAGAACAGATTTGTCTTAAAGAATTCTGAGTAGCCATCCACAGCCTATGGATTACAGAATAAAGTAACTGCTGACTGAAGACTGTTTAAAAAACCTTTTACCTTTTAAATAATTTATTTAGAGAAGCAGTGAAAATGCCACAATTTCATTTTAATACCTAGGCACTGTTTCCATAGCTTGTTTTTTTTAATGTTTAAGGTGTTTTGAATGAAAAACCCTAGATACTGAACTTTATTGCTTTAATGAAGAGAACAAAAGCCTTTCTTATACATAAAACTGTTCCTAATTAAATACTTTAAGAAAGTGGGTCAAGCTGAACAGGAACAAAGCACTCTCTTATTCCAAAATAAGAGCGTTCACATATGGAATTATTCAGAAACAGCTCTTAGTACTTTAAAATTCCCAGGCAGTGTTAATCTGTCTTATCTTTCAAATGCAGGCAAGCTCTATAGTTTTCTTTCCCCTTTCCTATCGTATTGCAAACACAAAACATATTGGATGTTAAAAATTTGCATCAGTTGATTAGGTTGTGATACCACCTTTGGCAGAAGAGGAGATTTGTTAGTGTATCTTTAATATTAGAAATGTTATTTTCACATGAAAGCAAGTAAAAACAATCATTATTTTACATGGAAAATATACCTGCTTATGGATATACTCTTTTAGAAGATTATGTTGAATTCTTTGTGATCTTTATTATTGGTAAATTCTGCTTTCTATACATTGAAATTTTCTTTCCTGATACATACAATACCTCAAATAACACACCACCCACAATTCGGATTAACTGTTACATCATTTGCTTCTTCCATTTGTCTTGCAGTTATCTAGTCAGAGCTTCTCATATTTTTTTCCAGAAATATGGAGAATATCTGGTTTATCTTTCTTCATAATTCATTACCTGGATCGGTTTGAATGTACTTAGTGGTTATTTATATTCTTGGGGATAGCTTTTCTTAATTTCTAAGAGCACAAAACACGTGAAGGCATACTGTTTCTCCAAATGGAGTTTTCAATGTTATAGTACAACTTTTCTGTGTAGGCATAAAACCCCATGCATTTCAGAGTAAGCCTAAATCTGTAATTTGAAATACACGTGTAAATCATAATGCCTTAGTTATTTTAGAACTATTGCAAATACATTCCTGATAAAGAGTCATCTGTATTTTTACTTCTTCTCTGTATCATGGGGCCTTTATATGACCAGTTTTCACAATCATGCTGTATTTATTCAGGTGCTTATGAGGAACAAGGGCTAGGAGGTTTTAAAAATTAAGTTCTTTCTGATTTATTATCTGTGCTTTCAATTTTAAACTCTCCAGTCACCTTTAGTCTTTTTCTTCACTTGTTTCTCAGTTTGGTACTTCAGTGATACAGGGCCAGTGGTGGTGGGGCTTACCGAATGAGATTCTAAGGAAAAGAAAATGATTTTGGGAGAATATTGCTCTGTGCTAGAATACATTTAAAGGTAAGAATTGTACAGTAGAGTGCAATAGTTGAGTACAAAATTTTTTTGAATATTTGAATATTTTTGAGCTTCTACTCCTCATCCCTCTTGTCTGGACTCTAGATGAGTTGCACTGCTCAAACACATGGAACTAGTCAGCTGTGTATATCTGCTAAGTTTGTCTTCTGTAGCAGTAGCTATTCTGACTATAGCTTTTTTATTCGAACACGTATGTCTTTATTGGTTTATTTAGTATGGAAGAATCTGTAAGGGGCTACATTCTGTCACATATACATTTTTTTCAGTGTTAATTTACATTTGGGCAAATTTGTATTGTAGTGATCTGTCAGTGCAGTTATATTAATAATTTTGTACTAGTAGTGCAATTATAGTAAGAGATCTACAGATTTACGGTCTACAGACTCCTAAGTGCTGTTTTGCAGACAGATTTTGGTCCATAGTTCTGGTCCACTGTCTTTTGCACTGTGAAATATAACACTTGCCGTGTCTGTTAATGTATGTTATCTACCTGACTGAAAAGTACATTTCATAGATGTATTATGTTGGCAGGTTTTGAATTAAAGGAGGGGGTTGCTATATGTTTTTGTGTATGAATAAAATTTGCAAGTCAAAAAAAAGGTTTTAGGTGAATATCTTTAGTAGGAATTTGGCCCCAGAATAAGATGCCTCCATTTCAAGTTGTGTGCAGAGTCCAGTATCTCACAGCAAAGTCAAGAAAGTGCAGGCTGAACTGGATGCTGATTGAACAAACCAGTGGGAAACACCCAACATAGAACTATGTCAACAGCTCTCTGTATTTCTTTGGTTTTTGAGTTAGACATCTCACCCTACTGGGATCCAAAGCCCAGTATCCACTGTTTGAGGTACAAGGGTACTTAAATCAGATTTCACTTTTTTTTTTTAATTTTAAAGAGGAAACACTTAGTACACACATAGTTGGTTACAGTTCCCACTCAAATTGGACATCAGGGCATTTTTCTTCCCCCAGCTTGGGGGAATTCAATCCCACAAAGGCTGTAAAAGCCACAATTAGCAGCTTAGCATGGAAATGGAACGATGCACCTTTATTCTTCAAGAAGCTTCACCAGAGCAGCAGAGAATTCAAATCTCATAGAGCCGAAGAATAAGCCCCACCCTGCCCCAAGTCAGACTGTAATCCTGTGATTATTGGCTGAAGTGTCTAGTCTTATGGAGGTCACAGGCACAATGTTAAAATGCCCACTGGACTCTCAGTCTTGTGGCTGATTTAGGAAAGGGAGTGTCCAGCTTCTGCTGGATGATAGTAAAATATGTGGGTTTTACTCAGCTTTTGGATGCAGATGCATCACTCCTGTCTAAATGCTCTAAATGTTTGGTGCTTGTCTTTTTTTGTTATTCATTAGAGACAAATTATCAATATATAGGATTGATATGTACTTACATATATATATGTCTCTTTGTGTTTGCATGTTTGTGTATATGCAAATGCCTGCATGTTTACTGTGAGGTAATGCAAAATGTTCTTTTTAAGCATCTCTTTTCTTGCTGGAAACCTTTTAATCAATTCAACCACAGCAGTGGGTGGTGTTTGCGTGGAGGAGGTTAAGAAAAAGCGCACCAGAAAAGCATTGAATACATGTGGGTTTGGACAGCCTTTGTCTATGGGACTTGTATGGTACCTTGACATGTGTCAAAGCTGCTTCCTACCGGTTGCTCAGTAGATTCCTCACGATAAGCTTTGGATTGAATACAGCCCAGATGTTCATTTTCTCATGTATTTGTAAGTACATGATTCATTGAAATGTTCCTTTTCTTTGGAAACAGTTCAGAGAATCTCATATATGAAGGTCCATTTAAAGGAGCATCTTTTTTGACTGTTGTTATCTTTTGTATGTGAGCTTATTTTCGAAGCTATGCTATATCTGACATTCTTACATAAAAGCTTCATTAGCACGTAAATAAAAAGTTCATTTTAACATCATAATTAAAATACACAGAAAAATCGTATTTTATCACTTAGTATAAAATAGCAGTTTAAAAATCAGAGCAGATACTGAAGGTGTTACCAGTGATGTCTCCTCTCTCCAGAAGTATTTATCATTGCTAAGGGTGAAAACCGATGTCTCTTTCTCTTCTCTAAAAGGGAAACACAGTTGTAGTTTGTACAGGACACAGAAATTCTGTGGGAATAAACAGAACCCAGAGCAAACTGAAACCATTTTACTTCCTCTAGAACCTGTTTACACATGAGTATATTTTGTAAAGAAATACTTTTCAATATAGTGAGGTAGAGGAAGAATTTACTTCACTTAGTAGACATAATATCCTCTCCTTGTTCACACAGCAAATGCAGAATCGCGTTCCCATTTTTGTGACCTTTATAAATATCACTGTGTCGTTGGAGTATAGACATATGCAGAAATTCCCACTCAGTTACTTACATTTTAGTCTGTTAATGTAAACATCTCAGTCAAAGCTCCCAATTCCTAAATTTCCTTTTAAGAATGAAAATATTTTTCTCAAAATGATATAATTTTTTCATAAATAAGTAATAGGTGTTCTTATATAAAACTAAAATTCCAGAACACACTTCCCTCATAGTTATAAATCTTAGAAACCGAGACTGAAAGACAATAAGCATGTTTCTAGATGAAGATACAAGAAAGTCTTCTAGATGTAGTGCTATCTGGCTTTTTTTGAGAAGCTTCCGGTAAATCACTCCTAATTGTTAGCTCACTTTTTATTCCATAGATTTCTAGGACTTTCAGATTATGCATTTTCAGCATTGCAGGCTTTATATTATGTAGATATCACTGCTCCATCTTTTTACAGAGATGTGATAGAAAATCTTAATGCATAATCTTTGCTTTACTTGTTCTTACTTTACTTTTTACTTTTTCACTGTATACATAACTTTCAGATTAATGTTGTCAGTACTCTTATATGACTCAAAAAATAACTTACTGATTTATTTGGAAATGCGTGTCTTTTAATTTTAAATCTGTAATTATATTCTACTAATGTTTGAGTCTCTTGGGAAAGTACTATAATTAGGTCTACATTATTTTAATTAACTCCAATATTTTATGTTATCTGTAATTGGAGGCAAATGAAAGACTGGTAGAACTACTTGTTTAAATCAAAATTAGGAGGCTCTTGACCTGTAGAAAAATAATAACAGGGTTCTAGAAAAAAATCGTTAACTTTTGTGCAGGACATGACTTCTGTGTTACTCAGATTTTTTTGAGAAGAGTGTATGAAAGGAATAATAAGAATCTGTGTATGACTAACCAAAATGAGTTGAGCTCACATTCATCTGAGAAAGCAAAGGTTGGCTGGTGTTCCCTTTTCATTCCTTTCCTTTCCATTTAGAATGAGCTTTCTACTTTGGTCTCAAGAAAATCTTGGCACAGAATATCATAAGAAATGAGTCAGTGTTACTGCCGCTTCTGATCTTTTAGCAGAGACTATCTGGCACTTCTCTTTGTGGTGATGAATCTGGTGGATTCACTCACAGGCAGCCATGGCAGTGTAATGCCTATTAGTTAAAATTATACCAACAGTTACCCAGATTTCAATCCATTGGTCATTTGTAATGTGTTGGTAGACCACATGCTAAGGGGTCACCTGGAAGTGATAAATACAGGTTATTAATTACACTCGCTGCAAAGATATATTAATAATTAATTAATTTTTGGTGCCTGTGAGATAAGCATTTCAAATTCCATGCTCTTTCCCCCTTTCTTTTCATAGTGTAAATTAAAACAGCAATCCAAAAATTGTAAAAGGAAAGAAATAGCTTTTTACAATTACAGCTGATAAATGATTGCTGGACTAAGTGTTTACAGCGTTCAAGAATATGTGAGCTGGATGCTGAAATACTTTTTATTGTCCAATTTCTGTCTTTTTAGGAAGGAGTAAGAGCAAAGCTTTTCCTGAAATAAGTTTGTTTTAACTGGTATACTCAAAGCAGAGCTTAACAGTTTAGCACAATTGCTGTTTGCAATTGCAAAGATTGTTCTATGTGCGTTAGTTTTACCTAGCACAGATTTGGGTTTCACCTTGTACATACTGCTTCAGGTAACATTGTGCATGTCAAATGAAAGCCACAGTGCTGCATGTAAATCAGATAAAACAATTCAAGCAAGAGGGTGGCCTGAAAGATCCATACTTGGTTTCTGTTTGAAACTCAAGGTGTAGACTGCTGAGTTTCTGAAATAGAGCTATTAAGTCTACATGAAGTATAAAGCCAGAGATGGTTCCATAGTCCAGCCTCCATCATAGCATGGGCCGTTAGATGAGCTGAACAGATTTAGGTAGGCTGAAAAGATGATGTTCCTGTGGAGTCTCACAGATATGTGGTGCAGGGGTGGGACAGGGATGTTTTGCCTGCTGCCAGTGGCCAAAGCCCCAGCAATGGGGGAGAATTGAATGCTTGGCACACTAAGGTGCTTTCTCGTCTCATTGGCATGGAGGAAACAAGAATTCCTCTGGGCACTGATCTTGGTCATCTCTCTGACTGCCTGCAGATTTCGTATGTGTGAGCCAGTCAAGCACTTAAAATTGAGGATTTTCTGGACTGAACCTGATCAGAAGTTGGAGCATCCTTTTTCTCCCTGCTTCATTCAAAGACCCTCTTCCCACTGTGGCTGATCTTTCTGAAGAATTGTTCACTGAAAGAAAAGGATGTATTTAAGGATATATTCAAATCTGGAGATTTTCTGGAGGGTTTTGAAGTGAAATGTGTGGTCTCAAAGGAAAGGGTTAATCCTTTTCTTTCAGAATATTTATTTTCTTTATAATCTGAGCAAACTGATTAAGGTGTTACATTTTGTTAAATGTAACAGTGTATTAAAATACAGTTTATTAAAGCAAATGGCAGCAGATTTTAGTGAACCATATTAAGGAACACCAATCTAGCTGATAGCATCAAAACCTTATTAATTGTGGGTTTTTCTTAAATACAGTAATTCCTTTTTTCATCTCATGAATCATGAAAAGCCTTTGATACAATCTCAAAACATAGCTGTAATGCACAGTAACTAGCATTGGTCTTTTCATTTCTGTTCTTTAATGCTAAGTATTTATTTGCACAACACCAAAGACCTCATTTTCACTGGTATATTGGAATAATATGGCAGAAGATTGAAATGCAAAGGAGTTTGCATGGAATTTGTTGCAAGGAGTTTGTTGTTGTTGCAAGGAGTTTGTTCTCACTAAAAAGTCAGAAAAAAATAACCTGTTACTACTGATTTCCAGAAATTCAGAGAGCATAGGGCATCTGTCTATTCAACATTTCATTTTTCTTCAGACTATAAGAATTCATACTTAAGGAGCCTTCTGCTGTTGTACTGTCAAGTACTGCTAGAATAAATGAAAAATTTTACAGAAAGTACTGCCTTAAATCTCAGCTCTGTCTCGACTTACATTCGTACCAGCAGATTTAACAAGCAGGAGAAAAGGAACTTTGTAATTTCTCAGAAAATTAGCAAATGTGGGCTCTGGAGCTCCAGATGTAGGAGATGGGGGAAAAGTTGCAATACAGAGGAGTGTTGCAACAGGAATGGAAAGGGGACTGCAATCAGGACCTCCCAGAGAAACCTTATGCCCGCTAAATTTTGGGCACATTCAGTGAGCTATTTGTGTAAGTATTCCAAACACAAGAATAATTTTAGTAGAGAATGATAAAGATGAGCAGTGCATCAGCAATAAAATACTGACTGGGGTCAGTGGCATTAGCAGATCTGACACACAAAACTGTGGCACAGTGTCAGTGCATTTCACTGACTTTCTTGACAGTCTTTGAAAGAAAGGAATATTAGTAGTCATAATTCATTGTAATTTCTTTTTTTCCTTTAAAAAATGCATTCAATTGGCTTGATCTAGTGGAAAACTCAGTTTGTTTTTTTCTTAACAAGAATTCTTTGTCTAGTCTATGTGCAACACTCAGTGTTCCAGAGAGCAAGTTTTAACGTAATGTGATCAAAAATATACGTACATTGCAAAAAATATCTCACTGTGCTATGTTCATAATGCCTTTTATTTTAAATGTAAAAATTTCTCATGTTTGAATGGAGAACAAGGGAAGTATGCACAAGAACAGATCTCTAACTTATTTTTCTTCATAGCCAGGTGATTCAAAATGATAATGTAAAAACACTACCTGTAACCAGAAAAGTAAAGGAGATATTCAAAACAATTTTGGAAAAAATTAAAGTCTTCTTAAAAGAAGACAAACAGCACAGTGATAATTTGTTGGAAATGAAGGTTTTCCAATTTAGATGTCAGAACATAATCATTGGAGCATTGACACTACCACATCTTTCTCTTGTTTAATTTTTATGCACATAAGAAAAAAAATCATTATTTTACTATAGTAAATAATTAGAAAGTTAGGGGAAATTTTTGTACTCTCCTTGAGACAATTTAGATGTCCTTACAGTCAGGTTAACTCTCAGTAAACTATCATTGGAAAATGATTGCTGCCTTTACCTACTGACTGCTTGGTAGAATCACTGAGTGACTGCATGCTAGGAACATAACTCTTTTCAAGTCTCATTATCTCAACTGTTCAGTTCGCCTTGATATTTTAGAAAGAAAAAGTATATTAGTACCAAAAATTTTCCCTTGACTTGAATTACAGCTTTTTCACACATGGCATTTAATAATTTGTATTAAGAGATTCAGGATTTTGAAGGGCGTTTCCCCCACAATAACTAACATATCCTTCAGTTTCTGGTCTGTATGTTTTTATATATTCCTTAATCTTTCTTTTCCACAGAAACAGCAGGAACTAGCTGAATATTGAATTAAATAAATGTTTGGTAGATCTCAGAGACTTAGGCTTGTAAGGTGAGCCTTGGAAAGACTGTGAAGTGTGAGATGTACGTTGCCTCAGTTTGTCACACTGTCATTGTCATGGGACTTACTTAATCTACAAGTCATATGTCAAAGGGGACACATTCTTGTACTGGCATCCAGTATGAAGTCCCTCTCATGCACCTCCTCTCAGTGAGGCAAAATCACTGCAGGAATAGATGGGATACCTTGTGATGTATACAGCAAAGAAGGATTCCATGAGTACTCTGCAGAGCTTGAGTATGTTTGTGGTTTTCACCCAGAAGTGCGGTATGGCTTATTCTAAACATGTCTCTAAAGGCGTTCCTGAGGGTAACAACTTGGACTGTTGGCAGATTTGGTCTTGAGCCTCACCCTCAGGTTGCACTTAGAATAGAAGGCAGGCATATTGGTGGCTCTCATCCCAGACTTTGCTGAAAGGTACAATGTGTTCAGGAAATGGAACTCATAGAAATAGTGATTTACAGTGAATAGGAGCAAGATTCTATCTCTAGAAGGCAGTGTTGTAAAACACATATTAGTGGTGAGAGTTCCCCAGAGAATTTTAATGTGGTTTTAAAAAGCATAGCTAAAATATGCACTTTTGTTTTATAATGCAAATGCCAACTCCGTATCTTTTTTTTTAATATATAATACATGTTTCTAGGATTATTCTTAAGCCATTGAAAGAAAATAAAATACTTTAAAGTTAATTTAAGCTAGTCATTTAAGCTTTTTCTCCAGAATAATGGAATTGGAAGTGTTTTCAGAAGACAAAAATGAAAAATTGTTAAAATTACACAATGCATTGCAAATGAAGTATCAGAAAGAAATTGGAGCATAGTCTGGACTGTCAAACACAGGAGAAAATGTTTGCATATTAGCAAGTCCAACAGATCATTTGTTTACTCCTACTTTTTCTTCTAAATGGACATTGTAACTCTGATTTGGTAAGTATTTCCAAAATGAAACTTATCGTGATACACTGTTTTCTGCACTCTGTGTGTGTGTGTTTTTATATATAGACTTGGGAACAGCTTAGGTTCTGAGTGCACAAATACTTTTAAGTTGAAATGCAGATCAGCGTTTCCTCCTAACCCACTTTTTACATAATTTGCACCACAAGCATCATCTAAAAAAAGCTTTGCTAGGTTCCTTCTGGATCAGCTGAACAGTATTCAGGAGCATTAAGAAGGCTGAAATTGCCTCTGCTTAGAATTAATATATTTTAGTTTCTCTTAGTCTTTATCTGCTGTGAAGAGAGAGACTTTCCGAGATTCGAAACTGTAATTTCTATTTGGTGGAGGCCAGTAGTTCTGTTTGCTGGTTTTGCACCAGTTTGTCTTGGCTAATCTGAACAGCCTTCCTTGATAAAGGATGGCACCTTGCCATTCCTTACCTGGAAAAACTCCACCCCTGGGTTTCTCTCCCAAGGTCCCTTTCAGCTTCTTCAAGTCACAACAAAATACATACCAGTGTCTTCTGGGGCTTGTTAATTTCTAATACTTTGGCTGTTTAGGCCTCATATGGCTAGAGTTATGTATCCAGTCATGTGCCTGAAACAGCTGAAAGCTTTGCTGCTGTGCTGTGATTTATGTCTAAATGTACTTTGTATATCTCACCAAAATTTCAAGAGATGTTATAACAGAACAAATGGCAGGCCTTGAGCGAGCAAGGCACTGGGAAGGTGATTGGGCCCACTTTTGTTACTGAATATCATATTTAAAATATTTAAGATGGACTCTATCCAGCTCTGGAGGTTTCAATTGACTTCATGGTCCCAACCCTCATCTTGGATTTTAGAGCATGTACAATGATGTGACCAGTGTTAAAAGGCCAGGGCCCTCCTTGAATCCTGTACCCACATTTGTGCTGATGTTATTTTGTTAGTTTTGGCTAAAAGATGGCTTGTATGTGTCTGAAAGAGGTCTGTCACTGGTTGTGACTACTCCAGAATTGCTTAATAGAGTATTGTCAGCCTGCCATCCATGGATTGCCAGGACTGCTCAGAAAGTGATCAGTAAGAACTATGGTTATTGCATGTTTTAACAGAAGGGTGCTTGGTTTTATGTACAAGAGGACTTTGTGCTTCTTCTGCTGCTTTGTTAAACATGCTTGTGAAAAGATGACAGCACCAGGGGTTTGGATTCCTTTAGGTGCTACGTAGATGTGATATGGAAGGAGATTATGCTTACATAAAACTAAAAAGTACATGTTAGTGTGTGTTGTATGACTTGAACTTTTTTTTTTGTAACTTTACCTGGTGGAGAATATTTGGGGTTTTTGACTACAGTGTTGCCTGTCTTCTTGTTTTGATCCTGAACAGAACAGAAGATACTGCTCACTCTTAGAAATACTCTCTCTGTGCTTTGATGACTGTCTTCACTTATGCCCTGTAGTATCATGTTTAATTCATTTATGTTGTAGAATATGGGTCATGTTCTTTTCTTTTTGCTCTTGGTTAGGCTGACAGCATCTCCTCAAGTGAGGCAACTGCACAGCTGAAATGAATTTCATTGAATATAGAACTTAATAATTCTTACAGTTATTTTAAAAACTTTTATACCCTCCTGATTTTTTGTTTCTGCTACTGGAAGATAAATTTTTTAAACAGTACATGATCTAATAATTGTTAATAAGAGAGTAGTGATGGAAAAGAATAACAATTACCACCTGACAACCTTTTTTTAGTGCATTTTAGTTTTGGAATATTACTTATCTTAAAGACAATTTAATTTCACAATGAACCATGCCTTACAAATATGTTCAATACAGTACACTTGTTCTTTCCAGATAAGCTAACTTATCTCTGTAAAAAAGATGAAATATTCATAGGATTCTCCAGGCAGAGATTCTTACATTTGGGAAAAAAACCATGTAATTTCTTGAATCAAATACTAGTTTGAATATAGAGCACTAGACATTTTTGTGAAGAACTTCTGCCTCTGGTTAAATTAATGGCTTTCTGGAAAGCATGTCACATGAACTAGAACATTTTAAAAGTGCAGGTTGATAGTAGCAGAATTCATACCTTAATTTTTGTGGTAACTGGATTCTTTTTTCATTTGTAAATGTTAGTCTTTGTAATATAAACAAGAATAATAAAAATGCCATCTGAGCCTTATAATTAATTTATTTCATCAATGTGATAAGGAAAACAAGCACATATTTTACTATCCGTCATATTAATATCAAATGTTAAGAACTATTGCTGTCACAGGCTGTCTGTAATGGTGCTCAAAGTGCCAGTGACTGCATGTATTTCCAGAGGAGGTGTGCAAGATTAGGTCTTTAAATGGAAAGTAATTGTGGATTTGGTTTTTTCTGATTTTTTTTTGCATTCTGAATGTAAAAAAAATTACTTCCAAAAGCAAACTGACCGCAGTCATGACCGGCTGGTTTTCCAGTGCACATGGATGATCTTTTGGTAAAACACCATGATTTTCCTGGATTTCCTGGACAGGAAATTGTGTTGTGGTTTAACCCCAGCTAGCACGTAAATACCACGCAGGTGCTCACTCACGCCCCACACACACCCGCAGTGGGATAGGGAGAAGTATCAGAAAAAAAGTAAAAGCCATGGGTTGAGATAAGAAGAGTTGACTAAGTGAAATAATGACAAATGAATAACAACTATTGTTATTATTATTATTGTTGTGGTGGTGGTGGTGGTGATGATGATGATGCTGGTGATAAAGGAGAGGAAGAGAGAATAATAAAACCCAGGAGACACCCACTGACAAATACCCAGCCTGTCCCGGAGCAGCGATCGGTGCCTTCCAGCCAACTCCCCCCAGTTGGGGGGCATGACATTCTACAGTATGCAGTATCCCTTTGGCCAGTTTGGATCAGCTGTCCCAGCTGTACTCCCTCCCAGCTTCTTGTACACCTGCTTGCTGGCAGAGTATGGGAAACGGAAAAGTCCTTGATTTTGAGGATGCGCTGCTCAGCAACAACTAAAACATCAGTGTTGCCAACCACCAGTTGTGTTACCAACATATAGTTCTCATCCTAAATCCAAACCACAGCATTATACCAGCTACTGAGAAGAAAATTAACTCTATTCCAGCCAACACCAGGACAGCGTGCAGACTTACTAGTCTGTAATCCCACAGTTTCTATGTACACCTGCGTTCCTTCATTATTAGCCGAATGATAGAAGGCCCGTGGATCATGTTTTGCCTGTGTGAGTTATCTGTGCTTTACAACATCTACTTTAAAAGTTGTTGTCAAATTTCTGGTAAATTAAACAGATGTAAAAGTCTCAAAATATTAAATATCTTTGTGTTAAACAGAAATAGACATCGAGATAGAAAAGAGATTTTATTAATTCCCACAATGAAGGAAAAATTGCAATATGAGCTCAATTTTTAAGAGCCACGGGGCATCCAGGGACTCTTGTCGTTATGAGTGGCTTACCATGAGTCAGTCTTCAATATGAGTTTATTGGACACCGGTGAGCTACTTCTGAGCCACATATGTCATGTACATTCCTTGTTGTCTAACAGAACAGTTTGTGCTGACAGCTAATTGCAGCAAAAGCTGAGATATTCACAGTAGAGTTACCTGGCAAGAATGTTTTTTTATGGCTAACAATTTGTGAGCACCCCAGTAGTTTGTCTAATTCCTTTAAAAATTAAGTGAACCACAAGGCAAAATAAGTAGAAAGCCGGGCATTTTTGGTTCTGGTGAATGGAAAAATACTTAAAATATATGTCTTTCCATTTGGTTCTATTTACATGCTTTGGATGAATAGACTCAGTTTGCCAAAGCCATACAGGCTGTGCTCATTTACTATCCTGTCTCACTGTGTATGCCAAACTTCCACTCTTTGGTGTTTTATTACTTATTTACTTCCAAGTAATTAATTACTGTGTTGAGTAATGTTGGGACTAATACTTGTAGGACTGCCTTTGATTATTTTTCATCTTTAATCACTAACTTGCTCTTTACTCCTGTTGCATCTCGCTAGTATTTTATTACCTGAGAAAATCCTAAGTTTATTACATCCACCAGATGACCTTCATCACCCACACTTGTAATGCACACCGTGTTGAGCAGGAGGACTGCTAACCAGGAGTGAAGGTGACCGGTTCTATTCCGGCTGAAGTCGGTGGCAAATCCCCACCAAACGTAGAGCAGTAATCCCAGTTTGTTTCTCAGCATCTCAGGCTAGGGCTTCTGTGCTGCTCCTTCAGCAGCTTGAGCAGCTTTTTTCCTTCCTTACTCTTATAACCTCATTTTTCCTTCTGGGGGAAAGAAGGAGAGCCCATGTGTTAACTATAAATACTTAATACTTCACTGAATTTTCTTACTTTTCTCGGCACACCGCTGTGAACGGAGGGGAGCAGCGGTGGCAGGGGCACGCAGCCACGCTGGCCGGTGCCGTATTTAAGGTGGCCAAGCGGGTGTCTGTTTTCTCAAGCGTCCATCCCTCCTGTAACGTCAAGGACGGGAAGGTCTTTAAGCAAATTGGATGTCACGGAGGAAAGCGCAGGATGGGAGAGATTCCCGGCTCCGCGGGGTGGGGAAGGGGCAGGGGCACGGCTGGGGCTGGGCTGGGGCGGTGGCTGGGGTGGGGCAAGGGCCGTGGCAAGGGCNGGGCTGGGTAAGGGGCTGGGCTGGGGCGGTGGCTGGGCTGGGGAAGGGGCTGGGAGGTGCTGGTTTGGGGCGGTGCCGTGCCGTGCCGTGCCGTGCCGTGCTGTGCTGTGCCGTGCCGGGGGCGGGGCTGGGCGGAGCCGCCGCTCTCTCCCGATCTCCCTCTCGCTCCCCGGGCAGAATAAGCAGTTTCTGCGGGGACCGCAGCCGGATCTGCAGGTTTTGCTTGAGGTGCACGCGGAGAGGACGAGGGGGAAGCTGAAGCGGCCGGTGCCATGGGCCAGCTCTGCTGCTTTCCCTTCTCCAGAGGGGAGGAGAAGATCAGTAAGTGTGCGGCGCTGGCTGCCGCTGCCGCGGGGAGGGGAGCTGCGGGGAGCAGCCCGGCGTTCTTGCGGGGTTTTTGCTTTTGGAAAATTAACTGATTGCTTTTTTAGAGAAGGGGTGGAGACAAACTGAGCAATATTTCCACTAAGCAGATGAAGATTTCTTAGTAATAGAGATAAGTGATTGTGTCTAATTTTGTTCCTGAGCATTCTGTCGATCCATTTCTGTACGCAAATGTAGCCAAAGTGAGTATTTTCATTTTCCTTTTTGGCAAGTGCAGCTTAGAGTGAGAGATGAGAAGGTTTTGATGTTGATAGCATGTGCATGTTAATGGTAAAGCTCATTAGCAACAGATAGAAAGAATGGAGATTTTTGTTGATGGCAGACGAAGGAAATCATTAGTTTATTTTCCATTTGGGTGTTGGTTGGATGTCTAGCTTTAAGCTGACCAAGTGAGGGAACAGTCACACTTTATCTCTGTGTATGCATCTAGTAGTGTCTGGTTTTGCTTTCAGTTGAGTAAATATAAGTTGAATTAGAGAGAGCAGTTCTGATCGCTTTATCCTTTGGTATAGTGAGTCAAGCTAGCTAATTTGACTGGAATGTTGTTTCTGTTGAATTATGTGCTGAAAAAGATGTTTGTCCTAAATTTGGTTACACAATAAAATATTTACTCTCGACTTCTTGCTCAGTGAAATATTTTCAACCTTTCTTCTAGAAGACGCAGCCAAATTTCTGTCAAAATTGTGTCTGAAATCCATGTTAAATAAATTCACATAACTCATTAGCTGTAGGCTAGAAAATCCAGTTTTCTGATCTGGTTTATATTTCATTCTTGTTACTCAGGAAGCTGTCTAGGCATAAATGAAGTGAGAGTTTATACCATCAATTAAAAAATGAATGTGTATATCAATAGTGCAAGAAATCTAGAAGACAGCCTCAGGAAGATAAGTTGGCTGTTATTTTAAAATGTTTTCCCTTCCCAGGTCATGGTATGAGGGTAAATGTTATAAATTTTGCATTGAGTAAATGGCTAGGAATATTTAATATTTCAAAACTTTTTTTTCATCTAGCCAGTACAGAATGTCTTTATGTGAAGAGCAAGTAGTTAGTGGGTCTTACTTCTAATATACGAATAGGTGAAGACAGACAACAAATACAGATTGGGTTTTTTAGATTGTTCTGTTGACAAAAGACAAGATACAAAAAAGCAGTATATTCTTCTGCATACTGCTTCTGTCAGTCCCCTCATTTCACTGCTTTTTAACTTTTCTTCTGCCATCAGCTGTCATGCACCAGCTTTCTTTGTATGTGCTCCCGTGAGTGACTAGAACATACACTGAATGTAACATTTTTCATAGCATGACCTCAAAAAATCATTTGGGAGATGTAATTATGTATGTGCAAAGTCACAAAGGGTTTTGAAAGAGATCTGCTTTTGACATGTAGCAACTCAAAGATGTGTCATAAACCCCTGATAATGTGGAAGGAAAAAAAAAAAGGATAGTTATAGGATGATGGGAATATGAAGTGAGAAGGTCTGGCTATGGATGAGGTAAGAAGGTGGTGTTTGAAATCAGGAGAAAAAGTAGATGTGGCACTGTTTCACCAGTGTTCATGGGGGAGTAACATAGATTGAGCCATCTTAAAAAGGGGAAGATAGAGGAAGTATAGGATAAGCATGGTGGATGTGATTATTTTTTCCCTCAGTTCAGCATAGTCTGGCCTCCCTCCCTCTCTTCTGTGACATCTGGTTCTCCCTCTGGACACTGGGAGGAAGCACTGCTGGGCATCTAGCATGGGTGTGCCCCAGCTAGACAGATAGTTTGAAGCTGTCCACATGGAACAGGCAGAAGGGAATGTGTCTCACATCCATTCTTCATCTTCTTATCATATTATGACGGTGGCCTTTAACCTAATTGTGTTGGGAAATTAACCTTGGCTTTTTATTGCCACTAAATTATCCTGGCTAGCAAACATGGCAAATCATGGTCATGCTGTTGCTGTACACGAGAAACGAAAGGTACATTATAAAGACAAGCATTTGCAGTAAACAGCAGCTCACAATGCTACTTGTCTTGCTTCAGTCATAGTGAAGATGAAAACGTACAAACTTCATTATGGTTTTCCTGTAAGCTATGTTTCAGCTGAGGTGCCTCAAATTGAACTCAGCTGATAAATGCCAGTTATTGAATTGCTGAGGGTCCATTACTTACTCCGTAAGGAGTATTGAAATGTTTTCAATTCATGTAAAGCGTTTCAAAAGGTGTTGCAGATGATATTATCTGCTACTGTTACATAGTACATTTTTTGTGTTGAGTGAGGTAAAAGCTCACTGCTTTCATGGCATACTTTTTAAAATTTGAGTTTAGGTCTATTTCACATGAAGTCTGAATTGCTGAATTATCTTCAACCCATTGACCAATCTGCATTGTTAAAAAAAATAACCTATTTAACCTTAGTCATAAGCTTCTATTATTTTCTGAAATGCACTAAAGTACTTGTAAGTGGAAACTGAGTTGTGTTAATAAGTTTTAACAGCCACTTGCTTACAACTTGTATTCACACACAGTTATGTATTTCACATCCCTTTCTATTCTCTTCAAATTGAGGTATAACGTTGGAAAACATTTATCCAAGTTTTATGGTTATGGCAAGATTGTAGAAGTGGTTGCTCTGGACCAGATTTAAGATTCATCTCCCCAGCACAGGATGCCTGACAAAACCAGTTGAAAAGAACATGCATAAGAAGGTGTTTCCTCAAAGTAAAGCTCCAATGCTGCAACAGTTTAAGACTTGTGGACTTTGTGAAGTAGGCTGGCATCCTTGATGATTGAAAGTCTTTATTTATTTTTTCCATATTTAAGCTTTATGCCTTAAATATCTTTTTTTGTAGAGAACCTTACTAACCATGCCAACCAATGCAATTATGTTTACTGAATACTATCTAAATAAACAGTTTTTCTGCCACACTTGGTGGAAATCAATTCCCAGAATGTACTCTGGGTGGCAAGGAGCTAGGGTATTCTTCAGAAAAGAGAAGGAAAGAATTATCTCTTCTCACCACTGGTTGTGAGACAGAGACACAAGTAAAGTGTGAATAGAAGCTGTTAAAACTTAGACATGTAGGACCTTCATGACCTGTTCTTTCAGTTGTCTCAGTGAAAGATCATGTAACCACTCTAAGGCTGAGAGAGTGGTTTCTACAGGGATACAGACACCTGATTCACCATGTTAAGTTCCAGTGAAGTTGGAGGGGGTTCCAAGATTTGGCTTGCTATGTTCAAGGAAGGGCTTTTCAAAGAGTGTATATTTCAAATAAAGACTAGTGTTTAGTCTAACAATTAACTCTTTATATTTCTGAGATGATGAAGGCATTCGCTGCGTGATAACCCTGTTGTTAGACATCGTATTGATTTGCTTATGTCAATGCTAAATAAATTTTCATTTCAGAAGTACTCTCAAATGAGAGAGAACATTTTTAAAATGTTCTCGTTGTAATTTCATTTCTGGTCTAAAGTTGTTTGTTTTAACTTTGTAGCATGACACTTTTTAATCTGATATAAAAGAAAGCACTTTATAAAATAAGCATTGTCACACCTGTTTATAGCTGTATATGTGCTAGCCCATTTTGCAAATTGATAGGTGTACTGGCCAGAAATTGCTTTAAAAGGCTGTTAAATATTGAATGCATACAAAATTCCCATATTAGACAATTGCTGATGTGAAATAAGGCTGGCCATATAATCAAAATACAGCATGGAACTTACTTGCATTATAAAAAATGTGATTCCCAACTTAAGAGGGCAGAGCATAGCAACATAAGCACTTTTACATGTTTTGATTTAATGAGAGTAAGCAATTTGTTATTTGATAGCTATTATGAACAGATTGAGAGCAACCCTGCCAAGAAGGACTTGGGAGTGTTGGTGAATGAGAGGCTGGACATGAGCTGGCAATGTGCACTTGAAGCCCAGAAAACTATGTCCTTGGCTACATCAAAAGCAGCATGGCCAGCAGGTCGAGGAAGGTGATTCTGCCCCTCTGCTCTGCTCTCAGGAGACCTGACATGGAGTACTGCATCCAGCTCTGGGGTCCCTAGCACAGGAAAGACATTGGTCTGTTGGTCCAAGTTCATAGAAGGTCTACCAAGATGATTAGAGGGATGGAGCACCTCTCCTACAAAGAAAGGCTGAGAGAACTGGACTTGTTCATCATGGCGAAGAGGAGGCTTTGGTGTGACCTAATTGTGGCCTTCCAGCAGTTGAAGGGAGCCTACAAGAAAGTTGGAGGGGAACTTTTTACAAGGACATGTAGCAACAGGACAAG
>VZRE01004791.1:260653-285373 GCA_013396775.1 Cephalopterus ornatus | reverse complement strand
CGAAGCCTAGCCATGATGATGATGAGGATTAGGTCTTGATTTTCCAGAGTATCTGAGAAATTCATAGCTTTTCCTGAGACAGACAAGAATTTTACTTGATTCTAATATAAAATCCGAGCCTAAAGTAAAGAATAAGCCTTCCTTTTTCTACCAATAATATTTTCTTTAGTGGTAGATAAAATTGTCTTCCTCCCTTCGATGCCAGCACAGATATCATGAGATTATTCTTTTCCCCTTATAAACTACGTTCTTCAATGTTCAAGCTAATTTTAAACTTCCGGTTATCCTGGAGTTCAAGATTATTACTGCTATTGATGGGTTTTCAGCAGCAGATTTATATAATGGGATGCAACATTACTATTTCATTATTTAAACAGAAGCTCACCATCTCCTGATGACAATTTTCTGAAAAACCCTCTACAGGTAACAGCAGCATCTCTTTTCTTCCTTTGCCCTTAGGAAGTGGTACTCAGCCTAGCTTATACTATACCTCCCTTCATCTTTAGTTTTTTTTCTAGACTGCTATTTCAGATGGATTTCACTGTCAGATGGATTCTACTCATTTCACTTTCAGCTCAGTTTTAGATTCTAGCTTAAGCCTGATTTCATGCATGTCAGGAAGTTATCTTGCACACACTCCTGGTCTGTTTCCTCTCTGCTGTGTTTAATTTCCAGATATATGAGATTTCCAGATACGTGAGAGGCAGATGTGGCTCTCAATCCAAACTAGGCATTCTTGCCTCAGATACCATGTTTCTATTGTTCGAGAATCATAGAATACGCTGAGCTGGGAGAAACCCACAAGAATCACTGAGTCCAACTCCTGGCTCTGCATAGGACAACCCCAAGAATCACACCATGAGCCTGAGAACATTGTCCAAGCACTTCTTGAACTCTGTCAGGCTTGGTACTGTGACCACTTCTCTGAGGAGCCTGTTCCAGTGCCCAGCCACTCTCTGGACGAAGAACGTAAACCTCCCCTGACACAGTTTTATGCCATTCTTTTAGGTCCTGTCACTGGTCATCAGAAAGAAGAAATCACTGCCTGCTCCTCTGCTTCCTTTCATGAAGAAGAATATTTTCCCAGTGCATTGAGGATTTCTTAATGCTTCTCTGCATTAGTGGGAGATGTGGAGAAGCTCTGAATCCATTTAGAGGAAGAATTTATTAAAGTCTAAGATAACTAGCACAAGATTTTGGAATTCTGATAATAGAGGGCTTAGTAATGCAAATGAAAAATCTAATCAACTTCTCAAACACTCTGGCATCGTCAGACCTGAAAAAACTGGACTAGTCAGAAACTGCAAATGCATCCAACACTCATGAAAAAGAGGTGAGAAATGAAGTTAAGCATTTTGTCATATCCAGATTAGCATTTCGCAAGGCAGGTACCTAAAAGGAAAGAAAGAGTAAAGAAAGAAAGAAATATGCAACATTCAGTCCTAAAACTGGGAAAAAGTATTTATGGGTGTATTGGAACAAGGAAATTCTATCAATAACAACCTGCATGACCTGCCTTGTAACAAGATAGGCGTGTGACAAAAGGTCTATCTCTTACCTGACACATCACCAGGCCGCTGTCACTGTGGAGGGACCATCTAAGGTTTATGAAACTCAGAGCTGAGCAGCCACGTCCAGCCAAACACAGGACTTTGTGACAGAGAATTGTAGATTGCCAATAACATAATCAAGAGCCGTTTTGGCTGAGGAGCATTACACTCATCTTCCCATACCACCGCAAAGTGTAATAAACTGTCAGCTCTGGACAGACAACTGAAATAAAACCAGGATTTGTTCTTTCAGTGCCACCACAGGACAAGCAGTCTATCTGAATTTGTGCACTGTAGGATTATATTGATTATTCTGAAAGCATTTACAATAAGGCATATTGTACAAGAATTAGCAGCCAGAGCAAGGGACAAGTATTTGCAGAAATAACTGAGATGGCAGGAAAAATGCAAACTATACTATACTATGTCTATTTCCATGGACTTAAAGAGATATTTTAAAGTACAAATTAAATAAATCAAATCATAGTTCTGCTTTACTTCCTCATAAAAGTTTTCGAATCATTATATTACTATGTTAAGCATATTATTGAAACTTGTATTAAAATATATCTGGAACATACACAAAGCTTTATTTTATCATTTGTGAATGTATACGAGTAAAAGAAATCATACACACTGATAGAAGAAGACTCTGTGATCTTAGTCTGGTTAGCTAGTTTTTCCTTCAAACAGTGTAATATTTTTATCTGGGAAATAAATTATCAACTCTGTATCATGTAACTAATTCTGCTGCCTTAATACAGTGCTGTTTTATGGCATCTAAGAGATCAATGTGGCATCGGTGAATATGGTCCTGGATCTGCAGAAGCTCTTTGGCCTTGTAGGAGCTAGAGGCCAAACAAGGTGAACTAGGGCACCTCAAATGCAGAATAAGTCTGTGTTTAGGAAGCTGAACCAAGATGCCTTGAAGAAAAATTGGTGTTTAACTTCCTTTCTCACATTTTTGAGACAAATCAGGAGTACAGGCAATGGCTGAAGACCTTTCACCTGTTCATTCTAGCCCTGCATAAAACAGGAAAAACTAAAGACCACAACTTGGATCTGTCAAGAGATACACCAGTTGGTAACTCAGCCTCCTCTATCCCTTGGCTGTATTAAGCTGCATCACTCTGTGCCTCCTTAACTTGCTGAGCAGGGAGCAATGTGAGCACTTTGAATATTTTTGATGGCGTTATATTCTCTACCCAAAGACGTACTTTTATATCAGGAACACTTAAAAGCTTTTATGTGTATGCCCTTTAAAAGATGCATAGTCCACTGGAAAGGAAACAGGTTAATTAGGATAATTATACTTTCCTTAGGCTTTACCTTTCTGCCAGTCACAAGAATATAGTAATTTTCTGCATGCAAATAATTAGAGTTACATACAATATTCCAGATATGATCCCCTAAGTACCTTATGCAATGACATTGGTATTTCTCTGTATCTGTCACAAACAGTTCTCTCGTGATTACATTTGTTTTTTTTCAGATGACATTAGTGGATATAATCATACAGTTCCTGGTCAGTACCCTTCTATCTCTTTTTCTTCTACTGTCATTTCTAAATTATGAGTTTTCAGTTATTACAGGAATACCTGCAATTAATCCTGGCGGACATTAGTTATCCTTTCATCCTACTTCTATTTTATGTAGTCTGAAGGCTGTTTCTTTCTTCCCTTATTTCATTTGGTTGTTGTTGTGTTGATAATTCCCTCTTTTGTGCCATCAACAGATAGATTTTTTCCTTCGTACTCAGATCTTTAATGAAAATACTGAATCAAAGTGGTCCTCAACTTCAGTTTCTGTTCCACCTAGCCTGTGCATTTCACACATGCCTACATCTTAGGAGGCTAGTAAAACAGAATTAAAATATGTAATCTGCTCATACATAGAGCATGCAGACCTACAAGAATAGCTTCTTTATTCAGTACTATAATCTATGTTTCTCTGCCTCTGTACTGAACTCAAGGAGGAATATTACATGTAAGAAAACTTAACAGTCCTTTTTGCTTAAAGTTGTTATTGTCGATGTCTCAGACTACATCCCACAATGCCTGTGCTCCTGGTATTAAGGCAGAGTCAACACACAATAGAGTGTTTTTCCCATCAAGATGATGAAAGACCTCCAAGTCTTTCTTGTAACATGATCTCGGCCCATTGTTGGATCTTCTTTTATATTCTTGGCCCACATATTTTTTTCTTTTCCCTAGGAATAGGGAAAGTGCTGTGAAACTTCAGATGAAACTTGTTTGGGCTAAGACATTTCAGCAGAAATCATCCTTTTCGATTTGTCCCCTAATGAGGAATTGCCAGGTGGCCTTTCCTGTTCCAGCCAATATCCTTTTCAGTCTATAATCCTTACCTTGCATGTTTGCTACCAGAAGACAGCCCACCTCTTTCCCCCCAAGACCAACTCTGATGTCCAGGCTGTATATTAACAGCAAGTTTCCTGTGCATTACACTATCTCCCCCTGATGCTGGTCTGATTTTCAAATTCTTTTCCTCTCATTCTTCCCCCAGCCTACAGATCATCATAAAAATATAAACCCAGACTTTTTCTTGAAAGGTCCATCTACCCAGTAACTTCTCTGCAACAATATCCATAGGAATGCTACACAAAGAGAGTATTAGAAAGTATTACAAGACCCCTGGCTGGGACACTCTCCCAGATTCCTGCAACAAAGGATTAGTGGCATCCTGATCTGACAATAGCATGCAGTTCAACATGTTTCCAATCAGCTGATGAAGCTACCCTCCATCAGCTTTTCTAATCGTTCCTATTTTAGTCTCTTAAATGTTCTGTTGGCACTGAGAGTCACAATTGATTACACATTTTATGAAAAAAGTACTTTCTCTTGCATTACTTGTTTTTATTCTGCTGCCTGTAACTTTATCAAAATCCTTCTAATTCTGCCATTGTAAGAAACACAGAATAATCATTTTCTATCCCCTTTCACTATAGCATTTAGAGATCTTTTATCGTAGTCATGTCTTTTCAAACCTAAGCAATTCAGAGGTTTCGTAATTGTTGTGCTTTCCTGCACAATTTTTTATTCCTATTATATCCTTCTGTGCTGGAATTATCTGGACTGTATATGGACATTAAGATGAAGGCATTCCTTACGTTCCTTACACTCTTTATATTTATACAGTCACATAAACAAACTTTATTGGAGAAAGTGAGATCTCAAAATGTACTGTCAATAGAAGAGTAGCTCTGGCATCTAAGAAGACTCTGAGAATTGTCTTTGTCATAATTTCCTTGTTGACACACAATATTCTCAAATATATTGTGGACCAGAATTTATTCCCACATACCAGAGTTATTCAAATTCCCATCTAAAAATTCCAAATAATTTTCTGGAATAACCGAAGACAGGAATAGGCAAATTATCCATCTCCTTCTTAGAAAATGTTCACCAGGCTTAAAATCAGCTGTGGCAAGGGCAAAAATCCCTGAAATTCTAGGATAGCTTAACCTTTCCATAACTTTAGCTTTAGTCACATGAAAGACAAGCACACAGTACAAAAATGTCAAAATCAACGCCCCACCAGCATTTTGAATTAATTGAAATTCCATTTTCTCCCAGTAGCATATTCCACTGAAAAATATTGCAACCAATTCTAGTTAATGGTCTTCTGTAAAAAACCAGCAGAACAAAATGGGTCATTTTCTCAGTTGGGGATATAGAAAAGACGAAAAAGGATTGAAAGAGTGGGAAATGTGAGCAGCATTTGTACAGCTGATGACACTACAGCATGCCAACTTCCCTTGTTCTTGTGTTGGTAGTAATGTGCTGAGATTTCACTGTAGTATCAACTGTTTTCTCACTCTGTTCTCTGGGACTGAAATCTGGTTCTGCTCTGCTGTTCTACAGAACCAAGAACTGAACAATCACTGAAATCAGCTGTCATAGTCACTCAAACCAGATATTTTCTTTCCAACAATCTGTTAACTTTCTTAAGAAGCTCTGCCTCAAAATTCCGAAAGTTCAGTCGAGAACAAAGACTTCAATAAGGTTTTTACATGACAACGTCCACCAAAACTAAAGCTTACATATCAAGAGATATACACAGAATGTGTTTTAAGCTTCTAGCATTTTCTTGTAATGTATTTTACTGGTTTGTTGTTTAAAAATAGATTTGGATTTCGGTTATAAGGAAAGGTTTGAGATCTAGGAGTGAATAGAGGTTCTTTTCCCAAAAATCTTCACTGACTTTTTGGACTGCATCCACTGAGTTGGGTTTTAGTATATTTAAATTCTGCTTTCCACAGGTAAGCCATCAACAGAAAAAAAAGAAAATTTCAATGATGCGTTATGACTTTTAATAGACTTTTACATGATTTATTGATGTAAATATACTGTAAATAAATGGTTGAACATTAAAGGGCAAATAAATGTTTTTTCTTTAACAGACAATTTGGAAATGAACAGTATAAATAGAACATAGTCATCACCACTTTATTTTATATCATTCCAATCTACTGTCAATTTCTTTTCATATACAAATTCAACTTTTTTTAATCTTGAATACCTAGAAATCTTGCATAATGAAATATGTTATTTACACTGGGAATGAGTCACAAATAATTACAAATAAAAAGTATACAAAATTACTAAAATGTATCATTACATAAAAAGCAAAGAAGATATAGTAGATGTTCTGATTAACTATAAATGCTTACATATTTGTACATATATTTCTAATCTGAAATTGCTAGATGATATATCTGATGATTTTGATCAGGAATACTAGTTTTATGGCTACACTACTGGAGAGGAAGCAGTATTTTCAGACATAATGAGCCACTTAAGAAACATTTATGGATGTGCATAGGATGAAATGTAGTCATTTTAAAAAAGAAAAATAAAATATTTGACATTGCAAAATATAAGCAATTTAATTCATGCCATACAGATACATTGTATATTAAACCAATACTGTCAGATGGCATTGCAAATAAACCATAACAGAGTAGTGACATTTTAAAAATAAGCAATTCACATGGCATTTGTATCATAAAGTAGCAGATGTACAATATTATTTACATTGCAAACCAAAGAGATAATAACCCCATGAAACTGCAGCAAACAGGTTGTTCAAAACATTGACCACAGACCTGATTCATAAAATACGTAGGCATGTGTGTAGAATGTATGGAAAAACAAGTCCTTAGATATCTGGAATGCTGTATCAGACACTGGGTACGTGAGTCCCCACTATGACCACCCGATGAGGTACGGCTGCAGTGCCCCACCCTGGCTCACAGCATCTGCACTAGGCCTTGCGTGAGGCCCCTGGGTCCTTTGCTCACTGTTCACCCGAGCACATGTGGAACTGCAGCCTAAATGGCCCATGTAACTAAGCTTTAAATCCAAATGCACGCCAGGGAAAAGCACTGGCCTGTCCCTAGGTGGAATGCGCTACACATCAACATGCTGGACTATGGTTCTGTTTACAGACTACGCGTTACCCAGCAAATGTAACTCTTGCAAAATCAGACCAATGATAGTTTTGCACAGAAAGGAAGGAAGAATATGGTTTCAGAGCTCTTTGCAGACTTTTAGCCCAAACAAGGACTCCTATTATGTAAAACAGGAGACACGTGATTTTGTTTTGCAAGGATTACTAGGAGGTAGGAAGCCTGCGATTGTTCAGAACACGGAGTTTCTGGCATGCACTACTGACGAGGGTTTTGACTGTGATGCAATAATCTGCTTTATTTGTGAAGGCTTAGGACCACAACTGACCAGTCCTGATTCACAATAACATTCGAAGTTCCTACCACAAAACCTTGCTGGAAAGAGAACTCTACTTGCCAAGTCCCAGTAGGGTATGTGGGTACTGACTATTTCAGCAACGAATCTTTAAACAGTGGTTATTAAAAAGGGCAGTCACCTCCTGCCCCATGGCAGTATTATATTATAGCTGCTTAGTAAAAAATTTATCTATGGAAAAAGAAATGCAGTTCCTATGAGATGGATGATCAGACTACTGAATTTGAATGGTATTAGTTCCACATGTGGAACATGAAATTTGATAAATGAGCTCTACCTCACAATTGACCTCACTTTTTTTTTCCTTCTTATTTTCTTATATTTCCAGAGAGTTTTCATGACAGAAGAGAGAGTAGGTGATACAAATCATATACTCCTGCCAACATCTGAAATTCCAAATGCTGCAAATTTCCACACTGAAATGCATGACCATGTGTTTGCACTAGCTGAGCAATGTGTCAACATGTGTTGTGCCCATATACATCAGCTCTACAGCATAAGGTGAGTCCAGTACACTTGAAAAGTTGGTCTGCCCCTAGCAGTAAACATAACATGTCCATACAAAACTTATCACCTGATATAAAGAATTGTTCTATACATGTTTAGCATGGTCTTTTATCCAGGATTTCCAGGCATTGAGCAGACCAAACAAAGCTATTGACATGGTTGAAGAGATTTCAACAAATTCCAGAAAGAAAAAAAAAGGTATCACAAAGGACACAAACCATCTTCTCTGTCACAGGAAAACAAGACTGCAACATACTACCAGATGACGTCTTCACATATGAGAACCTGAACAATGCAAAGACACAGACTTCAGCTAATTATTTGCCTTTTTAAGCAATAGGAGAAAAATAATAAATAGTCTGGGTGGTATTTTGGGCAGCCAAAAAAGTAACTGAACTGAAGCGCTTCATATTGTCTTATTACAGTGCTAACAAGACCAAGCTTTGTCAGTGACTTCAAGTGAATTAGCTACCTTTGTGACAACTAAAGTCAATCTGGACGGACTTGGCAACTGGATGGACTTGGTGTCCAGACTGCACTTACTAAGTAATTCATACAAAGTAATCAAGTAACTTTTGTTCACTTTGAATCTCTTTTGGCTTCAAAAGAAAGATTGTGATGGACAAAATAAATATTTTATAAGCAGCTCTTATGTGTATCAGCAAATGCTAATGAGGAAAAAAAACAACCCAATAATTTCCCTGTTGTAGCACTTTTATAACCATTTACACACATTTTTTTGTATGTAATATTTCTCAGTTTGTCTTAATATTCTGTCTTCTTTGATCACCTCTTTGTTGACTTAGCTCTGAAATAGAGGTATCCTCATTAGGAAAAAAATGTTCTTCAGTGGAGTTTCTCTGGAGAACATTTTTATGGATATTGTGTTACTAATATGACAAAAAGTAAAGTGAGCTACCTACCAGAGGACAAGGTCAAATAAAGTGAGAACTGTATGATTTTTTTTTAATCTAGATAATTTCTCTATTACAGTACACTTCCACATAAAATGGGAAACAGAAATTAGAACAGTTTTTTACGAAGACTGGTGCCAGTGTCTATGGCAAAGGTTTCATCAAATATATCCATTATAATGACTCAAGAAACTGCAAAACTGAATAAGCAGTGCAAGAGCTTCAGAACTTACTCAGCTGAACTTCAAAGGGTTTTTGCTGTTTTGCTGATCACTGGTAACTCATAAATGAAATATTGGATCTATTTCTTTATGAATCAGGTACTGTGCAAAGGTCATGCACTGAAATAGTTCATTACTTTTCCATTTCAAATGCATTAATGGGGAATCAGTAGGATGGAGCCCACCACAAGTTAACTAGAAGCATGAGAAAAGAATGTTACTGTTAATATTTAGACAACTGTTCGTATTTAGACAAGGCAAAACTTTGCTTGGTCCTGTGAAGAACAAGGAAACCTGTACTTTGATTATAAACATTTATATGAATACTAGCCTAAAACTAGAGGCATTGAAATAGATGAGAGTATATTGTATATTGCTTTTCTTATAGAGTGCACGTTATGTTTCTAATATGGTGACAAACAAGTAAAATCTTTTAGAACAAACTAAAAGGACCTCATTGTAACAAACACCATTATAGTAGGTCACACTATGAAAGCAAGATGACAAGTCACAACACAGTGCAGGCATGCTGTTAAAAGATAGTCTGGAGTACTCTTAGAAGGCTGTTTTATCCTTCTGTTACCTGATAACAACATACCTGCATGAGTTTTGTAAAGTTCTTTCTTCTTGTTTGAAGCCTTCAGTGGCTTTTAAAAAGGAAGGGTAAAAAAGGGCTAACTTTGTCCTCAGCTACGCTTTGGAAGAATCATATCACTAAAGCCTACTCAAAAGGAGGCAAAAAGATAAAATTAAGAAGTATCAATAGAAGCAGAACAGAACAAGGCTGTTTAACAAATTATTTGTTTCTTTTAAAGAAGGCTCAGACTATTGCCACTGTTTGCATTTGCTAGAAAAAAAGAAGTGGCTTATCAGGAGGAGATTCAGTAAAGGTATTCACTGATCTCTCTAAGCCTGCAAGATTTACAAATAGCATCTGCTTTTCCATTTCCCAGCAATTCATGAAGAAAGACTCCTTGCTCTATGCAGGCCTGTGTAAACAATAACTCACAAAGCAGTGATTTTAAAACAAGAAGAATAAACTTTAGATTACATTTTTTCCAGAAGCCCATAGGGTCAAAGGTATCAAGACATACATTGTTATAGGAAGAGCAGTACAAATGTTAAAGCTTTTAAGACCATATATAGTTCACTGCACACACAATTTTCCCATGGCCTACACATATGGCACATGAATTTTTTACATAGACTCGTGTTACCATGGAGAGATTAATACTGAATTCAGCTGTGTTATACTGCTGCTGTGGCCTTGAATAACCTGCTCAATGACACAACACAGGCCTGGTTGGTACATACATCATGCACTTCAACTGCTCACAGTTAAAGACACAAATAACAGAATCAAACTTCACCGGTTTTTGTTTGTTTAGTTTTTTTTTCAAGTAGGTAAGTCTTTGGTTGCTTTGGGGAAGCAATAATAACCGAAATAGCAACTTTCAACCAGAGGTACTTACTGGAACTTCCAGACCACTAAGTCTGCCAAACGACTCCCAATAAAAAACCTGAAATGCAGCATGTGATAGTTTGTATGGACTCTGCTTCCATTGGCAGGTGGATTCCTTTGTGGAATAGCTAGTTACAGGACAAGTAACCAGATTCAATTTTGCAATTACTCCCTTGGTTTCAGTGTGGGAAGATCTTGGCTTATATGCTTTCTGAGCTTTTCTATTCATGCCATCTGACAGCAAAATCTAAAAACATCTAACCTGCCACATCCCCTCCCAGTAGATTGCAGGCTGATGTTTTAAAATAATGTTCAGATTTACAGAGTACTAAAATTAATCTCTTAACCAATAAGTTGGCAGAAATGTCTAGGGACACCACTTTATCTCCTCTGTGTATTACTAAAATGTAAATACTGTCATTAATTAGATTATCTTTCGTCTGTAAGAAATTTTATACAAACAGCTTCGGTTCACAAATGTCACAGTGCTCTAAACCCTGATAGAGCTTTAGTAGTCTTTAATGGCATCCAAGATTATTTTAATGCTAAGCATCCATTGTTGATAGTGCAAGGTTGTAATCTTTTTAGTGCAGAATGCTTGTACAAGTCTCTTCAGAGAAGCTTTATAAGACAACACTAAACAGTATTACAGAATTACACAAAAAGCATTTGCACTGAGGGCAGATTTGTCCATTCCACAGGAGTGCAGACTTTGAGGTGCTCAATCTTCACATTTTAGGAGAACCAAATATTTTTATCCAGCTTCCAAAACAGGGAAGTTTGAAACAAGACAAGCAGAAATTCTCAGCACTCATAAAGCTCAGACTAAAACCCTACTCCACTGCACTTCCGTCCTTCGATCTGCTCTCAGTAAGTGACACACCAGCAATGTGGGGCTCATATCTCTTCCTAAAATTCCCACTCCTAAAACTGAGCATCATGAACTCAGGTGAACATCCATCTTCCTACAATAATCCAGGCTATCTTCACGTCTGTCTCTGTTATTAAAGATGATTGTAACCACCTTGGCATGAATTAGCCCTCAGATATTACTTTGGCAACACTGAAATTAAAGGGAAAAGTTGAAAGATACAACTCTAAGGCATCAAAGTTAATTGTTCTCTAGCATTACCGGAGAGGAAATGAAGATGAGTCTGAATGAATTGCCAGTTAAACCACCAATTTCAGAATTACAGATGACTCCTGGAAAAAGTGTTTAAACAAGTGTCAGAAGTACGAGATTTTCCATTTTTGATTTCATGAATTTCATGACTCCTGATTAGATGAGACAGTCAGGATCACAGTGACAGACAACTGGAAATTTGTTATCAGTTCTTCTAGGCAAGATAGTGCATGCAAAATTCAATTTGCTCTCAAAGGCTTTGGGAAGAGACTGAACTATGACTTTATGAGCCTAGGCTGTGAAGTTCACGCCAATAATACTAGCTTGTTTTGCAAAAGTAGCTCCTTATCACGGATTTATCCCACTGAAATATATATATATGAACCAGCAGATAAATTTTAGTAGCATTCAGTTCCTTCTTTAAAGTTGGCTATAGAGGCAGAGCAAAGTGGCAAAAAGAATTAGGGAATTATATGTGGCTGTGAAACATTGGTTGGACTCTCCAGGATGGTTATCTGAAAATGACTTATTATTTATATGTTACACCAGTGAATTGCACAAACAGAATACACATAGCCTCTTCAAAACACTATGGGACCCTGCAAAGAAGAACTTTAGCAGAATTTTAGTAAACTGGGAAAGGTTAATATCAAATCAAGAAGGAATGTAAAGTCAGTCCTAGAAATGGAGCCCACCATATTCAGAAAAAACCCCCAAACGGTTACTATTTTCTTAAAATACTTGGCTGAAAAATACCTGTGTCATTAATCTCTGGGCTCTAAAGTAACTGAAATTAACAACTAAAGGGATGATGATGGCCATGCCTTTCACTGAAGGAAGGATAGATGCCAAAGATACATGATTTGTCCAGAGCAATCCCAAGGGTAGATGGTAACAGATCCATATCTTAAGATAGCTTAGCTATCAGGGAATGTCCATATATTTTGTATTATTTATTCCTAACTATTTTTCTACATATTTAAGCAGTCATATCATGTTCTATAAAATAATAAGTATGCCATGGAATGTGTACTTAATGCGTAGGATGTGCAGTGCAGATAACTGCTGGTGCTGCTTATCCTGACATTTCTGTTTCACCATTGAACCTTAATGCCACAATAATAATGGTACACAGTGAATGCCAGATAAATGGCGTTGATGTTAATTAAATCCCAAAACCAAGATTAGTCTTGACCTCTCTTACAATGATGACCAAAGGCTTCTGCAACAACAGAATTTGCAAAGAGGACTCTAGCTTATAACATATCTAAAAGAGAATGAGCACAAATACTTTGCAAATATTTTTCACAGTGATTTGATTTGCTGACTTAAGTTATTATTTATACCCTTCACTTGTCAATGCCTCAGATCTGAAATGCAGAGATTTTATAACAGGTGCGCAGAAGAGACACATACTACAGAAAGAATTTCTAAAGAAAGTGGTGAAGATTATTCCTGAGCTATACATAAGTCTGCTTCTGAATACATAGATAAAAAGAATTACTTAAGTCATACTAGAAACTCAACGAAACTAGTACCAGGCCTGTCTTCAGCTGCGACCCAATCTATACCTTGCAGAACTTTTCACCTTCACCAGACAGGCTGAGGTCCCCTATTTGCAGTGCATTGTTGCATCTTCAGTGTCATATGCAGAATTGTGGAATTGCTCTGCTATGGAAAATAAGTAACTGAAGAAGAATGAAGAACTGGTTTGTTTTGTTTAGTTTGTTAAATCCAAGCAAGTAGCAATATAGCAATATAAATTTTCAAAATCATGGCACAAAAGAGAATTCTTTAGAATGCAAATATTTGAGGCAATAGAAAATAATTACCCACTTTTCAGTAAAGATATGCTGAGGTTTGGAAACTGCTTTCTCTGTAGCTCTGTAATTAGATTTGGGTTTGGGGATTTTAGTTTTTATTTTTCAGTTAAATATATTTAGCAGTAAATTATCTCCCCCTCCCTCCTGGAAAGATGATAGAAATGTCAAGCCAAATACTCTTCCTTTCCAGTATTCAAATAATGGCTTTAACATGACTTTCTTGTTGGTACATGTCTTTGAAAGGACTGTGGCCAAACTGATTCAGCTAATAAAGCAGAAACTGCAAGGTGGATCTAGAAGGTGAATAAAACAGAATGAGGACTAAACCCTGCTGTTCTTCTGCTTGGTGATTCAGATTATTTTTAACACAATTTTATGGGCAACTTGCTTTCAGCTGAGCATTTTTTGTTGCTTTTTCTCCAGATGTTATGATATTTTGATGTACCTTCACCTTTGTTACTGAATTAATCCTTCTCTGGCAAGACCATAGTGTCTATTTTTGGCTCCATGAGCTACTAATCCAGTTTCTCTGACAACTGCAATTTGTTGGAAGAAATGACTAGTGTTATGTTTTCTCAGAGCTATGAGCCCATTTGAGAAATTTGCTTCTTAGCTGACCTTTAAAGCAAGTGAGAATAATGTGCCTGCAATTCCACAGGGTTTGGATTTCATTATCACAGCAGTGTGTATGAGATGGGATGTCCCTGCTGCACAACCCTGCCTCTCTGTTTTGTTTTCCTGGTAATTATGGAAACTGTTTATCTGCAAGTTTTCTCAGCTCTTGAGGACAATACTATTTCTAATCCCTTTTCTCCAGAGGGTGACATTTCACACTGAGGAGGACTGCATATTATTGATTCTTCCCAAGAAGTTTCCCACGGCCTCCATCATCATAATTGTGGTGAAAATCACCACAGCTGTCTAAGGATCAGAATGGCAACTGCAAACAGAAGAGAGAAATATGGGAGCAGTATAGCAGAGTGGCAGCCCTGGTCCTTCCCACTTGTCTGTTTCAGAGCCTGACACAAGATCCTGTCAGTGAATCTGGCTACTCCAAGTGCATAACAACACTAACACAATTTAGGACAGGTCAGATAGAAGCTTTAGTAAATATGATCATAGTGAGAGAATGTTCAGCCAGTACCTTGCCCTCTGCTCCCCTGTTCTTTCCCCAGTGATTGCAGAGACCAACCCATATACTATTTCAGGGGGAAAAAAATGGTGGGGAAGAATGACCATTTCAACATTAAAAAAACCCCCAGATATCCATTCCTGGGAGCGATGGATTCCTTAAGTAGCTTGCTAACTGCCACTATTCCAAGAAGGAATCAAGCAGTAAATAATATGACGATTTGGAGAGATGGCTCTTGGTTTCTGTTTTGCATCTAGTTTTGCATTCAGTGTTGAAATTCACAAAGGAATTCTTACTCCTACCTCCAGAAAAGTCAAATAATAGAAAAAAACAGGAAACTCTTTGCCTTTAAACTTCTTAGACTTTCTTTTTCTGCCACAATTTTTCTATGAAATTAGAAATTCAACTATTATTTAAAAAAAAACCAAACCAAAACTAAAAAAAATTGTTCATTTCTCATGCAATTCCACTAAAAATCTAAGGACTATGGACTCTAAAATTCATCGTTATGCCTTGAGAGTTCATGACATTATGTACAGTACTTTCTTGCATTATGTTTGAATAATCTCTGGGTCATCCAGCTTCCAAATAGATGAAAGCTAACATCAGCAGCACTTCTATACACAGCTTCTCTCTCCTACACACATACTTTGCTTTCTTCAGACACTTTCTCTCTGTAAGATTCTGCCCTATCCACTTGCAGGACCTACAAAAAGTTTCCAGAGAGGAATGCTTAAACACTTAAACACTGACAAGTACATAAGACTGAACTTAGAGATGTAATGAGAAAGTAAATCTTAGACTCACTTGACACTTCCTCAGTGGATGAGTTAAATTGGATGGAATTGGCTTAACAGTGCTTTCTCCCTTACAATTCCTCACCACATTATAAAGGTGGGTAACATGCCCCATCCCCCTTGAAAATCAGAACATTCATACACTCACAGCAACTTATCTGGGAGCATCAACTTGAAAAAAGGTGTAAGAAACTGTATAGATTAGAAAAAATCCACATTTCATCATGCAGCACAGGTTAGCACTAGAGAAAGGCACCTTTGCTGCTAGTTGGATACATAGAATTTACTTTCATACATCATCACGAACAACATTTCAAAGAAACATAAATGATACGGATTTATAACCCACATTTCCAAAACTTATTTAGGCATTCAGAACCTCAGGATCACTCAGCAAAGTTTGGTTCAACCTTCAGAAAGAGGTTCTGTTTAAGCAGAGAAAATGCAATTGAGAAGTATGTCCCTTGTCTGACTTTAAAAATTTTACCTTCTTCTTCTTAGCAAATGCAAGTAATTTGAACTGGGCAGCCATGCTTTAAGTATACAGTTTCAAAATGATTTCAATCAAGCAGAGGTGCCATAGAAACTTCTAAAACAAATATACCTGTCAGTAACTCTTTTTTATTTTCCATATGATCTGTTCTCTCATTCAATGGCTCACTTCTAAAAAAATCTCTTCCTGATAGTTATTTACTCCTAACCTTGATCTTTGGCAATAAGTTCAGAAACTCTGATATTGATTTAACAGTATGTTCCGCTTTCATTAGGGAAGGAAAAAATAACACCTTAGAGGTGTACTGGTAATAAACAAATGCCAGAATTGATTAAACAGTATTTGCCCTTTCTGGGTATTAATCAGTTGTAGCATTTGTTTACTGTTTGGTATAAAGCAGAAGTCATCCATTATATATACTTGCCTGTTTTATTGCTCATATTTATCATTTCTGGGTATATCTTACATCTCTTATCGGTACTGTTTGTTCTAGGATGTGAGACCAGTCTTACTCAGTGGGCAGTCTTTTAAAATACTCTGTTCACAACCAAAACTCTTTTCTAATTCTGATCTATAGTTCTGATTTTGCTATTCCTTATTTAAGTAAGTAGCAACATGTATTTTTAGAAAACTAACAAAAAGACACCACCTCATAAAATCAAATTATTCCACTACATGCTCTTCTCTGTGAGGAAGAGGATGGAAGGACAAACAATACATGCCAGAGCATTATTCTACCACTTAATGTTCAGCTAGAAGGTGGTTTGTTAAGGTGACAGGTGTTGTTCAAGAGTCTACACGGAAGAGATTAGCATGGCTTTATTTATTGCTTCAAGTGTAGTCATTAGAGAGTATTGCTAAAGAATAATTACCTAGGAAACAAGTAGCTCAATGTGAGACCTTCTGCTAATGGAAAGTTAATTCTGGGCCTACAAATTCACAAAAGCACAAAAAATGTACGTTAATGATAATCTAGCAACTCTCTCTCTGCTCTTTAGGATTTATATATGTTATCACTATCTTTATTACAGGGCAACTGACAAGGTTTATGTAGGCATTCTAGCATATACTTCAGGTGAACTTGGCACAGAGGTTTTGCATAATTGGGCTAAGAGCTCAGAGCTGAAAAGCTTTTCTAAATCACAGTCCTAATGGCATCCAGGAGTTGTAATTGGCAGTGCTGGCCTCATCTGTGAAGGGTTCAGACACTAGGAGTAGAGATTTGCAGAACTGCAGTAGCACATGTTCTTGACAGTCAACATAGCTACCATATCAAACCTTTATTTGTCCTGGAATATGCTTATCTATCCCTCTGACACTTAATTTGATTCGATTTATTTTGGCCAGTGCAAAATGCTGGAAAGCAGAAAGACTAGAAGATCTGAGAAACAGCACCTGGGCTGAAAAGAATGTAATTCAGTGGGATCAATCTCACTTATCTTGGCCATCTTATAAAACAGATTTCTAGTCTAGATTTGCATCTGTGGTCACTGAGAAAGTTAAGCGCATTCAAGTATTTAGGCAGTCTCATGCTGTATCTAGAGCAGAGGGGACAAGTGCCTGAAACACTTACTTGTCCCCCAGTCTTCAGAGGAAACTTGATTCTTGGAATACCAAAGTGGGCCAGAGAGCTGAAGGCACTGCTGCAGCCAAGGTAGCCAGCGTGTTGCTCTTGATTCACTTTAAATCCGCTGCCTCCTTGGTAAACATTTATTTCTCTGAAATTCTCTCTTACCTTTTTGTCCACAGCAAAACATGTTCTGTCTTACTCGACCTTTGGAAACCAAAGTCCCTGGAGCAAACAGCTGGTTTAACATCTGCCTCCACTGATCCTTTTGCTAAGGCTGCCAGCAAAGTTGCCACTTTGCATCACATGCTGTATTGGCCTCTCTAATGTGAACCCCAGCCCAGCCGGAAGCAGACTGAAATACTTCATGCTGTTTTTCATAGGCTATTTCGTTGCCATAGTGACACAGTGATACTAAACTGGACCACAGATAACTGGAAGTCAACCTTTCTAAGCCACATGAACAAGTAAGCCTGTGCAAAAGTGAATGACCTGTTGCCTGTGACTGAATTGTTGCCTTCCTCAGTTTCACTGTTTTTCTTGCTTTCAATGAGTGATTAACAGCCAAGTCACAAAAGATCAATCATGTTTATGAGGTTAAACAGTTTACAGATTTTTGTTGTAAGCCTGCTCATGCATTGCAAATTAGTAACGTTGTTAAGGAGTAACTCCTATCTGCACAGATAAAACATGCTGAAAACATGCCATGGACTGTTAATGCACTGACTTCATCCAAATCCACCAGTGACAATTTGCACTTGCATCCCTCTCTAGGGATGTGAGTGCCTGCTGTGTCAGCCCCTTTTACCCCCAGTTATTCTCTAGATATAAGCAGCAATGTCAACAATATATGGTAATAAGAACAATAATAGAAATTACTCACTATCTATATCACATACAGTGTATTAAGGGAAGGAAAGTGGAGGTCTTTTGAATAGCAGAAGCCTGACCAAGAGCAGGACATAGCATGCAAGATGATGGAATTACAAACAGCAGCAGAGACCAATTAACTCCTGCCTGTTGAGTCTCCTGCATACTCAGCATCTTCAATTCCTCCTGGCACCCTCAATCCTAGTACAGCTATGAATAATGTATTACCTTGAGGGAAGGGAACCAACTGTTTCTGAGTTTGACAAGCTTTTTTAAGCTTCTTGTTTTGTTGCTAATTTAAGCACATTGCTATTTCCAATACTACACATGTAAAATTTTGCAAAAGATCCCCAGAACCCAAAAATGAAGCCAGAAGCTCTGAGACTGCATTAGGACAGGGAATTAGCTCTTCTCAGTGAGCTCTGAGAACTCAGCAGAGGTTAAGTAGTGGCCTGAGACCTGAAGAGGAAAACCCAAAAAATGTTCTAAATTTGCAATGCTGCTGTTGGATTACAGATTTCTTGGCAGGATGGTCTGCATGAGCATGCAAGTGTGACAGCTTGTGGCAGCTGAAGAATCTGAAAGCTGTCCAGCAGTTAAACTTGCCCCAACAACTGATGCAGGTTTCAGACTCATTTGCAATTCAATGCAGAAGTTTTGTTGGTATTTTTTCCCTTCATTTTTAAATAGCTGGGGAGAAGGATCTCTTCAGAGCAAGAAATAAACAATGTGAAATTGGTTATCAGAGTTTAAGCCGCAGTGCAGTGCTGATACTTCTAAATACATGCAACATGTCATATTTTGCACTGCTTGGTTTATATAGGAAAAAATGAAAGAGGGCTGTTAAATACACCTGATCCTGCTGTTAGACTTGGTAGGGAACACCATAAGCACAAGAAGAGATAGCACTGTGAAATGGTATATGCATACATGAACTGCAGTAGGACCTGTTAATGACTCAGCCACAAGGATTTCTTCAGAACAGGCAATTCCCATACAAGATTTCCCAGGTTTTAAAAGCTTTGGTTTTCTGTTTGCAGAGGCATCCTTCCAGGCTTCAAAATGCCTTTCTAAACAGACTCAGATCTGAAATTGGATGTGGGAATGAACAGTGAAGCCAAAACCACAATCACAGTTAATGACTATTGGCTCTCCAGAATTAAAAAAAGAAATATCCTTTGGGATCCTGCAAGAAAACCACACTTGGAGAGTCCTGGCTTAGCAGCAATTCTCCCATGCACAGGCTTTTGTCTTTGAATGGCAAATATTACCAGAGCGACGCAGAGCAAAATTTATCCACCGCTCTAAAACTTCCATCACTATTCCCTTCTTGACCTGAGTTCCTGACCTCTATGCAGTGCATCACAGAAAAGCCTGTGTGATGGGGAGCTTCAATCAGACAGAAAAATCTGACACAAGACCTGTAAGAAATGCTCTGGGGCAATGACTGTTGATTCTGTTTACTTAGGCCTTATGATTTTTGTACAAAAAAAAAGGCCACTGGATCTGCCTCTGTGATCAGCTCATGGTCTCTCGTCTGTCTGAGGCTGGAGCAGGGGGAAACTGCACAGAACAGGTTTGCGGCAAAGAGACCGATGAGCCCAGATAGGGTCCTCACATCAGCTTTCCTTTGCCTTGTTCAGGCACTATGTAGTAGATCTCCTCCCTCTCTCTTCAGAAGGGTGGATTTGTCCCACACAGAAACTCAAGATAGAAGATGTGGCTACCTGCAGCTCTGTGAAGAAACACAAGCATGTACATTCTTACTCAGAGAAACAAAAGATCATCTGTTTTCTAGGAAGAAAAATATTGAAAGAAAATTTCAACTACAGTATATGATCTCTGCATCCATTTCAGCATCTCTAACCTCTCCTCCTCATCATCCCAAGGTATAACATTCTGAGAACTTTTTTATTTATGAAGACAATGCCAGGCAAATGAGAACATTTTCCCTATCACTAAAACAACACTAAGTGTTGTTGAAGAAACATTGAGTCTGACTACCACCTACTTGGCATGACAGCATCAATCTTGATAATAAATTTCATTTAACTTCATAAAGGTGTCCAACAAAAAAAATTGCAATCTAAAATTAAAGGCAGCTGATGCAACTACAAAGTTTAAAAGTGCTGAGAATTTGTTTTACATTTTCTCACAGTCACATAGAAAAATGTCCCCAGACAGCCCAAATTTTTTTATTAACTTCCCTTGTCATAACACAGAAACAATAACATAATACTTAGCATCAGTGCTGAAGTTCTAGGTATGCTACCTTTACATAAGCTTATAAAAAGCAGAGATTGTATATTCTTATACAGTAAGTCAGCTCTAATTTGGGGAATTAGGTGATTTATTTGCAAACACTGTCGTTGTCTCCATGGTGATGCTGACACCATGCATCTCTGCGATTATAAATTTCCTTATACAATAAAGAGTCTCTGAGAGGATGAGGATGATGATACAAACTATTCTGGATGGCTTCTCCAATTTGCTAGTAGAATTAGCATTTATCCACCATTTCCTTTGAAAATGTTTCCATCAAACAAGATCAGCTACAGAATTAACCTAAGGCATTTCCTATTGGCAACTGTCAGAGACAAGTTGAGCCACAAGCTTTTGGTTCAAACCTCTGTGTTTGTTCTCCTCACACAGGACTATGGGTGGTGAGAAGAGAACAAGAGCTTGGCCAGACAGATTGGCATCTGACTCTGACATCAGCACCTACTGAACAATGAGGATGTGCCAGTGAAGTCAGAATGAAATCTCTATCTACTGATGGCTATTTGAAAAATTTTCACTCTAGGGAACTAGGTATAGACATCAAACCCACAGATTTATTAGCTGGGAAGTGGTGTTCCTCTTTCAGTGGTGAAACATGAACTTTGACCCGTTTATGATTCTTGCATGTCTCACTGGTGTTCCCAGGGAAAAAATGCATGCTACATCCTGTGTCTGTGCAAACTAATAGGCTAAAACTTGTCATCTTGGGCAGAAACTTCTCAGATCTATAGTTTGGGTGGAAATTCTGCAACCTCAAGCTTGAACAGTTTTTATAAATCATTTTTCAGACATGCCCTAGAGCTGCAGATGCTGTTTATCAAGATAGATAAAAGATTAACTCCTCTAATCCCAAGAATGCTCTAATATCAATGTTCTAACATCATGTTGCTCTAGAAAGTGAGTGAATTTCCATTTAAGTAAGTTTCTGGGCTAATTCCCATGCACCTACCCCTCTCAGGCAAGAAAAAAAAACCACTCCTGCATAATAAGTTCAGATGTCCTTGATATGTTGAAGTCTGTACAGGTTCAAGACAGAATGATCTAACTCGATAATCTGGACATATGGTGGAAGTTATTTACTTAATTTTCATAATGTGCCTCACGTAATGGCTACTAAATCCATAAGCAAATTCACTTCTTGTCTGGATTAGATAAATGCAAAGTTTCTCATGCCTCCTAGTGCTGTTGAGTCTTACCTTTGATTACAGTGAGCTTTGATCAGGCTCACATAAAGCAAAGCCACTTTGAATCACTGCACAAGTTTTAACTAACAATATGCAAGTGCAGAACAACATCAGCCCATGTCTGTACAACCTCAAAGGCAGTACTCCTACAGAGGAAAACTGTCTGCCATTATTTTGAAATGGAAAACCTGAGAAATAAGCAATGCTGAAAATGTGCCTATTAGGGGACAGATACACATCTTGCTTCAACTGGATTAATTGAAGACAATAATAATATACTAATTTACAACAGCAAAGAACTGGACTTTTTTTTTTTTCAATTGACCTTGACTAATCTAAATCTTGAACTGCCATTTGCATTAACCAGAAAAAGTACTGCCTTCCTCTTTTTGGTGTTATTTTGATCCTCCTTAGATAAAGCAGGAGACCTTCAAGCCAATCCAGCAGTAGAGGAAACTTCCATACGAGCCATCATTATTAACAGATTGGATTTTGAATAATCAATCTGGACTAGGAGCACAAGTCCAAATAAAAAATGTGGAAAACTAGTATCCAGAAAACTTCTAGTGTCTGCTGGAATGCCTCAGAATAAATTTTCACAAGACCAAATTTTTAAAAAAAGTTCAGGGCTTCTACCAAAATTCAGTTTGACTGACAATTTAGAGGGCAAACAAGCCCTACTGAAGAGAACTTTTCTGTTTGACCACACATTGATCTTCTGCACTTTGTTTACATTGTTCTGGAAAGACTAGACATACAGCACTGTAGGACAAATACTGAACATTATTTTATATAAGAAGACAATGCTCATCTAAAGCTTTAGCATAAACATCAGGTAAAGAGATTTACTAAAGTGGGGTCTTTTTCCTGTAAAATATTAGTATTTTTGTTGCCAAAAAAAGTCAAGAAATGCCTTCTTCCTACTTGTATAATAATACATTTGACAGGTAAAATGTATGAAATATACAGCAACTTCTTCTGAAAAGATATCTAAGCTCACTCAGCTTACAGTATGTGGAATGCAATTATCCAGAAAGTGAAATATGTATAAAAATAGGTAAAATTCCTACAATATTTGTATTAAATTATAATTCCTCCTGCCAGGAAGGTTACAACAGCTCTACAGTATATGTATGAAATGCTTGTTCATAAAGTTAAAAAACATCATTACCTTACTGGAGAACACATTAAATGTAGGAATGCATAATCAGAACTGACTCTCAATTCTGCTTAGCTGGTGCAAATCTACAGAGAACCACCATCCTTTCTGCACAAAACAAAACCAACCTCTAATTAGAGAGCTGGGGTGTTGTTTTGTTTTGTTCGCCATAGAGGGGCCAGACTGAAGTTTATGAAAGAAATTCCTCTGGAAGTGGAAATAAATTGCTTAATATTTTTTTTCCTATCTCCACTTTGTTTACTGACAGCAGTCACCCACCTTTTAAAATTATTATTGCCTGACATTACATGGAGCTTTTACTGCCTGTTCAGAACAAGGCAGAGACATACAAAGAACTTCCAACTCCCCTGTCATGACCCAGTTCTGGGCTTGTGCTTTTTTGACGAGTCTTTGATCTGCAGCAGGCCTCATAGGCTAGTCTCCCGGAGGAACATGGTGCCAATGTTGTAAGAAACCTTTCTCATTCTGGCAGACGTGATGGAGGGTTTTGGCGGCTTCTGACCACTTCTGACCTCAAGGAAGTAACAGATCCCAGGAATTTCCTTCGGAAAGTTTTCTGGAAGCTCTTCACGGGAACGAGGGATAAAAATAAAATTTTCTTCCTTTTTCAAAAGCCTAGGGGGAAAAAAAACAAAACAGAACAGAGGGATATAAATAGCTGTAAAACACATTCCAGAAAGGTCTCTTTGGAAAAGGTTGATCCGCTGTGGTACCAAGTGAAAAATGAGTTAACAGTATTATGTAACATCTAAAGAACTCCTAAGTCAGGATCTTTAGCTGATATATATGTACCTATCATCATGAACTTCAAGGAGCTGTTGACTGAGATCAGCTGTGGAAATGGCCCCAAAAAACATTCTCTGAAAATCAGTGCCAGCATTCTGAAAGTAACATACCAGAAAGGGAACTGAATTCATAATGATCATTGTCCATAACATACCATTTCGCTCAATTAGAACACTCCAGTCCGGCCAACTGGACAGAAATTAAAATTTCAGAGTGATGACTACTACCACATTTCCTGCTAGAAAGCAGGTATGAAGGTGGCAGTGCTTGGGAGCTCTCACAGATTAATGCAGGGTGGTCAGTTTGTGCTCTTCTCATATATAATAATACTGTATTTCATTAATTAGGTTCAAATACAGCAAATCCAGCTTCAACAAAAAACCAGAATAAAATCTGACACTATTCATCAAAAGTACCCGTGGGTTTAATCTATGCCATTTGGTTGAGGAGAAAAAGGGATACAGGTTCACAGGAGCCATGAAGCCATCCTCCCGGTATGCCTGCTCAAGGGCTACAACAACACAGGCCTGACTATACTGCCTTCTATACCCGTGGCTTGGACAGGGGCACTCTCTGCTGGGTTAGGAACTGGCTGATGGCTGGGCCCAGAGAGTGGTGGTGAACGGTGCTGCATCCAGTTGACGGCCGGTCACTAGTGGTGTCCCCCAGGGATCAGTGTTGGGCCCAATCCTGTTTAACATCTTTATTGATGATTTAGATGAGGGGATTGAGACCATCATCAGCAAATTTGCAGATGACATAAAGCTGGGGGGGAGTGTTGATGTGCTGGAAGGCAGGAGGGCTCTGCAGAGGGACCTGGACAAGCTGGAGAGATGGCCTGATTCCAACAGGATGAAACTTGGCCTTGTTGAAACAAGACCAAGTGCCGGGTCCTGCACTTCGGCCACAACAACCCCCTGCAGTGCTACAGGCTGGGCACAGAGTGGCTGGAGAGCAGCCAGGCAGAAAGGGACTGGGAGTTTGGATTGACAGGAAGCTGAACATGAGCCAGCAGTGTGCCCAGGTGGCCAAGAAGGCCAATGGCATC